>CAIGRB010095596.1:0-23831 GCA_903798255.1 Fraxinus quadrangulata | reverse complement strand
GAAAATTCTTGTATTGAATCATTCATGTCTTATACGTAATTTTCAATATCAAAATTTTGGTAAAGTATATTACATATTGTCTGTTATAGCCCCCTAACAATATTGACTTCGTACTAGATATTTATCAAAATTGTTTTACTTTAGTCAACATAATGGTCCATTGAAAAATCATTGTTTTGAAAATCGGATCGGAGATTAACTCAAATAAGGAAAAATGGTTGAGGGTCAAAGGGTCGAACTCAGGTTAAATCGAGGTCGACCCGAAAATAAAATTAATTAAATAATTAAAGTTTTATATATTATATACTATTTAAAAAATAATAAATTACTAGATAGACATACACTTTTAAAAAATTAATATTAAGAGTTTTTTTAATTTTTAACATATATTAATTGTTTTTTAATAATTATTTCATTAAATAAAAATTATATGGGCCAAATAAAGTCATAACTCATTTAAATCCACATGCAAAGAAATAAGGCACAATATTAACTATGTGTAATTCAAAAATCAGGTTTAAAATTTAATTAATGCAAAAATGAGGTATTTATTTATTAATTAAATATATTTTATTAATTAATTATTAAATAAATTTATTAAATATTTAATTCTAATATAATATAATTAACTCACCTACCTCCACCACTCCTATCATTTCGGGGACTATTCCGACGACCATTCCGGCCACCACTCTTCTCCGACTACCGTTCCAGCGAGTGCTCCGATTTCGATGAATATAGGTCATACAGTCACAGATTTTTTCACGATCACCGATTATATAATTTTTAGGTCACAGATAACAAAATGATTAGTCACATATTATATTTTTAGTCACAGATTACAAAATTTTAAGGTCACAAATTATATTTTTAGTCACAGAAAATCAAAATCACCATATTCTCTACCTACAACACCGTTGACTGCCACCACCATTGTCAACCCACCACACACCACATCAAGTAAATACCACTGCACATCGAAAGTGCCACCACCGTACCCACAACACGCACCATCAAATATTTGGTCACATACCATTAAATAGTAGGTCACATATTCCCGTCACCAACACTACCACCACTGTCACTACAGCCACTTGCAACCACCCTAACCCGCTACCACCGCCACAACATTACATCACCACAACGCAACATCATTACATCACTACAACGCAACAGCAGCATTACCGCACACACTACAACACCACCCAAACCACCACAGATCAGCCCAAACCACCAACAAACTGCTCTACCAAATTACATTCAAAGCACCAAATTCACCAACACAGTCGACCTACACACCACATTCACCAACACTGCTTTGCCAACATAGCCACACAGCAAAGATAGATGCGCCCAACACCTACACCATCCACCAACACAATCATCCACCAACACAGTCGACCCACACAAGAAAAATAGCAGTGTCGTGATGCTGGACACAGCAGCGCCTCGATGCTGCTAGGGAGAGGGAGAGGGAGTGGGAGAAGGAAGGAGAAGCAGGTGGAGGCGGCGGGCGGTGGAGGCTCGTCTTTTCTACCATCGTCGCGACGCTGTTGTGAACGACAGCAGCGCCTCGACGCTGCTAGGGGGGAGGGGGAGGAGAAGCAGGTGGAGGCGGCGGGCGGTGGAGAAAGTGGAGAGAAATGGTGAGAGAGGGAGAAAGTTGAGAGAAATGGATTATTTTAAGGTTGGGATAGATTTATGGTTTGATATGTAAAATAAAATACCTGATTTTTGAATAATTAAACTTTTAACCTGATTTTGGAATTGGTGTAAATTATACACCTGATTTTTTGTAATTTCCCTAAATGTTATTAACCTATAAGCCATCTAAGTAAGTCAATAGTAGGATTCATAAAGACATGACTGAATGCTCGTTTTTTGCTTTCCTTGCCACCGACTTTTGCTTCCTAATTTCCCTGTAGCTTATCTTTCTCATTTTTCAACATATATTGCATATAAAATTGACGGATTGTCTTTCAAATTATTTGGGCAAGTCAGAGAAGTTTCGTTTGCATATCTATATATATACATTATGTTTATATTTTCAACTTCTTGATTCCTCCCCTAATGCTAAGAAAAATATCCAATCAAATTGACGTCAGCAAACTGCATTATAAAATATTATTTGTTAGGGTTTAAATATTTTATAAGGGTTAAAACTAAACATATATTTTCAACAATATTCTTTAATGTCTATCTCAGTGCACTATGATGTAGCAATTGTACATATATTTCACAGTAAAAAAAATCATTAGATGAAACTGTTAGGTTTTGACCATAAGTCAAGTATAGTGTGGAGAACTTTGTTATTGGTATGATTTTATAAGTTTTACTACATGCAAAATAGCATACCATAAGCAGGAACAGAAAAACAATTTATCCTCAATAGTAGTTGGTTCATTGAAGACGTTTAACAAATAATAGTACTAAGCCATTTATCGACATCTCGACTATCATTTATCAAATGTTTGAGATGTAAACTTATTTGTATTGACAAAGCACATGGTCTTAATTATATGATTTGAAAATTAAGCTCATAATTAAAAATTTAAGTAAGTGATCTCGCAAACTTTAAGTCGCAAATATCATAACACTATATAATCTAGTACATATATTTATTCGATAAAATTAATGTCTAGATAGTCAACATGGATGGTGCATATATCATTGATTAATTTTTAGAAATACAGAAAAATTCAATTCCAATTTTAGCTAGAGATTATCAATTATCAATTTTCGATATAGAGAACAAGCATAATTTTTGAATTCATTGAATTGAAAAATCTTCTCATTCTTCAATTAATATTTATTTGAATTTTCATTCCATATCATTATTAATCCAGTGGTGGTCTAACTGATTATGTCAAATAAATAAATATATTCTATTATTGAACTTCTAGTCTAATATTGTACGAGGTTCAATTATTAATAGGTTTCTCTTTAATTTAGCATAAAAATAACTATCAACAACAAAGTTTGTCCTTCCATATCGCACAATATTAATGTTAGGTCTCCTCCAACAAGGCCCCACATGGCAGTTACACGACAAGGAAATATGAGCCCTCACTCCATGTCATTCTGTCTAAGATATAGTTTGGCTGAACTCCTATGAAAAGCCAAACCCATTTGCTAAAGTCAACCCCATATGGAGAACTGAACCCCTATGAATGGGGCAACAAAACGATATTAGTATTAAGCTCTTGTTTGACACTTATTCTTTTTTTTTTCTTTTTTCATTTCAACCACACATTCTCCAAATAAAATAATATTACACACAAATCTAAAAATTTTCATCACTTTTCCACCACACATTTTCCCATCAATCAATATTCCAAAAATTCTATTTTCATTTCAACGTGATTCAAACACAAGCTAAATGTCTATGATTGATTGATGCCATTTGACAAAAGCCCTCTTTCTTTGGATGAGGCCACGTATACTTTCATCTAAAGGCCAGCATCTGATGAGTGTGTTTACACACGAATGTGATACCGAATTAACTTACTTATTTGCCTAATTTTTATGGTTATAGAACGTTTTTAACTTGCGTGTTAGTGTTGTTTTGAAGATAAGGTGACTAGGTGAAAAAGTGAGGTATTGCAAGGAAAAGGGATACAAAAATGGAGCTCCAGAAAATGGGAAAAGAGCCAAAATGAACAAAATTTTGTAGGAAGGCAGCGCTTAGGCGCTGCACCCTAGTGCCTAGGCCCTGCGCGGTGCAATCAATTTTTTACTAAATTGGACCTCGAGAAGCTTAAGAAAAAGACTCCAAATTGGCCAAGGACACGAAGGAAGGATAAATAGACCTAAGGAGGCACTAATAAAGGAGGGGGGAGCATTGAAAAGGGTTCAAAACATTGAGAAAGGGGGGAAAAACATTGATAAGGGTTCCAAACATTGAGAAAGGAGAGAAAAACACAAATTCGCGAGAAGAACTACATCAAGGATTCGAAGCGGAGGAAGATCTTGATATAGGAGCTGATTCTTTTCCATCTTTACTATCAATTAAATCCGATGATGTATTTGAATATATTTATTTATTTAATCGTTTTCATTATGAGTAGCTAAATTTCTTAATATAGCAAACAATGTAATTTATTGAGATCCTTAGTTATTTGATTCAAGAATTCTGACTAAAATTCGTTTAAATAAGGGTAATTCACATAGGTATATAGAATTGAATTAGTTGAATAGGCTCAATGAGAACTCGAGAGAGGTAAATTGCATACCTTAAGAGAATTCGACCGAACACTACATTAGACTAGAATCTTGAATTAGGAACTAAGGTGATCATTAGATGAATTTGTTTTGCCCTAATATTTCTTACATACTTGAATCTTTGATCAATCATTGTTTGACACTTTATTATAATTTTCATTAGTTTTAGGTATTTATTCCATTCTAGAAAATCAATATTCAAAACTATATCAATTCTTTATTTGTTTACTTTCATCAAATAGGAGTAGGAAAATTAAATCAAGACTAGTGTATAGTCCTCGTGGGAACGATAATTCGGACACAATAGATCCACTATATTTCTTATTACGATATCGAACACTTGCGATATAAAAAAAGTAACAAATTTTGTCGTGGACTATTTATAGTTAGTCTTAATTTATTTTATCTTTCACTATTATTTGATTAGTTATTTTTCTTAATTTCTCTATAGGAAAAAGTGTTCGATGCATGCTCCGTACCCAAGGCGACGAACTTGAACTGTTTGATTCGGAGATAGAATATACCTTTAGAAGAAAACGTAAGGAACACAAACAAAAAAAGCAACATCAAATGGCGGATGATCGAAATATTTCAATTCAAATTCATCCAATTGGACAAGCTGTCGAGAGACCAACTGCACCACCTAATCAGCAGCATGAGCGAAGTGAAATAAATGAAGGATATTTGCTTGTCTCAATATTCTTGACACCCATAGTTGCACTTGCGCGCTCCAGTATTGTGTACCTAGATTTTGGAGTGAACAATTTTTAAGATAAGGGCTGAATGGATTAATCTAATGAGCAATTCTTCAATTCTACGGGTTACCTCATGAAAATCCAAATATACATATCTCCAGATTTCTACGAAATTACTAGAACTTCCATACTCCGAGTGTAAATGAAGATGCTATTAAACTGCGGTTATTTCCATATACACTTAGAGATGCCGCATTGGAGTGGTTGGACGCTGAACATCATGCAAGTATATCTACATGGGTATAACTTACAAGGAAATTCTGCAACAGCTTCTTTCCACCTGTGAAAGTAGCTAAACTTAAGCTGGAAATTCGGACTTTTCAACAGCAGGATGGAAAAACTATCACGAGGCATGGAACAGATTCAAGGAGTTGATGCGAAAATGCCCAAATCATGGAATTCCACCTCGAAATCAAGTGGAGTACTTCTACACTGGACTTTTACCAATGACGAAATCTCAGGTGGATTCATCTGTAGAAGGATCAATAATAGGAAAATCAATTCAACAGACATTAGATCTATTCGAGCTGATTGCCACTACACACTCAATGCTTTCTGCCGAAAGAGTGATACAACCGAGAGTATCGGGGGTGTATGAATTGGATCATACTACATCTACAAATGCTCAATTTGCAACTTTGACAAAATAGGTAGAACTATTGATGAAATCACAAACAAGAGGAGCACATGCAGTAATGAGTGGTCATTCATGTGAGAACTGTAGAGCTAATCTTGCAAGTGAAAGTTGTATGTCTGTGGGTATTCCCAAGGAGCAGATCAACTTCATTCAGAATAGTACCCACAATTTTAACCTGTGTTCACAAACTTACAATCTAGGATGGAGACGTACCTGAACTTCAGATGGTCTGATAATCAGCCCGCGAATGTTCCAAATAACGTCCAACAGGATAAAAATCCAAGTTTGGGAGAGATTTCAACCAATATATGACAAGGTGTTCCAGCAAATAGACATGAATTTCCAAAATTAACAGGTATCTATCAAGAGTTGGAAACACAAATCGGTCAAATAGCTCGGCAGCTTGTAGAACGCCCACAAGGGACATTGTTGGGCAATATAATGATAAATCCAAAGGAGCAAGTGCAAGCGATTACAACTAGGAGTGGAGTACAACTACTTGAGATCCATGTAAAAAGGCCAGACAAACGAGAAAAAGGGGCTGAAGTTGAAAGGGCATCTGAAGACGATAAATCTGCAACAAATGAGAATAAAAATGAAGAGAAATAAGAACCATCTACAGTTAGAGCACCAAGTCCCGCCAAAGCTTATATGTCACCGATTCCCTTTCCACGAAGGTTGCAGAAGAGAAAGTAAGACAAGTATTTTGCAAAGTTTGCTGAGATTTTTAAGAAACTACATATAAACATCCCGTTTACAGATGCTACGCAAAATTTTTGAAAGAGATCTTGGCCAACAAAAGAAAGCTTGAAGAGCATGAGACTGTTTGCTTGAACGAGGAATGCAGTACGATCCTCCTAAGAAAGTTACATCCTAAATTAAAGGATTCAGAGAGTTTTACTATACCGTGCACAATTAATTCTAATTATTTTGAGCATTCTTTATATAATCTAGGTGTCTATGTTAATTTGATGCCACTTTCTGTGTACAAGTCTCTTGAATTGGGGGAAGCTAAACCTACAACAATCTCCTTACAACTTTCTAATCGCTCTATTAAAAGGCCAAATGGGATTGTTGAAGATGTGCTTGTGGATAAATTCATCTTCTCAACTGCCTTCTTTATACTGGACATGGATGAGGATTCAAACATTCCTCTTATCTTGGGAAGATCGTTCTGGCTACAGGGCGAACTTTGATTGATGTTTATGATAAAAAATGATTCTTCAAATGGACGATGAACAAGTCATTTTCAACATGTTCAAAGCAATGAAACACCCGTTAACTTCAGATACTTGTTGTCAGGTGGATGTTCTTGATGAGATTGTAACATATATATTTTATGCAACACATCCAGAAAATGAATATGGTGCAGACAACACGCAATTTGAGGGAGTTACATCAGAAGGAATAGAATGCACGGTGAGTATGATTGAACAATGAATTGGACAGAGACATTGGCAATACAAGTCTCTGGGTCTAATCCCACACCTCCAGTACCATCAGTGGAGAAATCGCCAACTTTGGAATTAAAACCCTTACCATCAAATCTTCGTTATGTATATTTGGGGGACCCTTCAACTTTTCTAGTGATAATTGCTAATGATGTTACAACAATGTAGAAAACTAAGTTATTGGGGATATTTCGGGAGCACAAAACTGCAATTGGATAGACGACAGCCTATATTCGGGGAATCAGTCCCACTCTTTGTATGCACAAAAACTTGATGGAGGACTAATATAAGCCATCGATGGAGAGGCAGCACATATTGAATTCAACTTTGAAGGAAGTAGTAAGAAAAGAAGTGCTGAAATTGCTCGATATAGGAATTATCTATCCCATTTCATATAGTTCTTGGGTCAGTCCAATACATGTGATGCCTAAAAATGGTGAAATTACGGTGGAGAAGAACAAGAACAACGAACTAATACCAACACGGTTAGTAACGAGGTGGAGAGTGTGCATAGATTACAGGAAACTAAAAAACGCCACCAAAAAAAATCACTTCCCATTGCCCTTTATCGATCAGATGCTGGAGGGGTTAGCAGGACATTCTCATTACTATTTTCTGGACGGATACTCGAGATATAATCAGATAGAAATTACTCCAAAAGTCAAGAGAAAACAACATTCACTTGTTCTTATGGCACTTTTGCATTTAGAAGAATGCCATTTGGTCTCTGCAATGTAGCTGCAACGTTTCAACGTTTCAACAATGGATGATGGCAATATTCTTCGACATGGTTGAGAAGTACATAGAGGTATTTATGGATGATTTTTCCGTGTTTGGATACTCGTTTGATGAGTGCTTGGAGTTTCTATCACTTGTGTTACAAAGGTATGAAGAGAAAATTCTGGTGCTCAACTGGGAAAAGTGTCACTTTATGGTAGATGAAGGGATAGTGTTGTGTCATCGAATTTCATTACAAGACATCGAAGTCGACAAAGCAAAGATATGATTGATTGAAAAACTATATCCACCTATCTCGGTCAAAGGGATTTGAAGTTTTTTAGGTCATGCAGGGTTCTATAGACAATTCATCCAAGAATTTCAAAGATTACAAAGCTTTTATGCAATTTACTGGAGAAGGATGTACCATTCCTATTTTCTGATGAGTATCTAAATTCTTTTAACGCTCTGAAGGAAAAGTTAACTTTTGCACCGATTATAGTGACACCAGATTGAGAACTGCCATTCGAACTCATGTGTGATGCTAGTGATTTTATAGTGGAAGCTGTGTTAGATCAACGAAAAGGGAAAATATTGCATGTCATCTACTATACCAGCAAAACATTTACAGATGCTCAGATCAACTACGCAACAACTTAAAAAGAAATGCTAGTGGTAGTGTTTGCCTTCAACAAGTTTCATTTGTATCTAATAGGTTCAAAGGTGATAGTATAGACAGACCATTCAGCCTTGAAATACCTGTTCGAGAATAAAGATGCTAAACCACAATTAATTCGATAGGTTCTGCTGCTGTAAGAGTTTGACATTGAAATTCGTGATAAGAAGGGAACAGAAAATTAGGTGGCAGATCACTTATCGAGACTGGAATAAGTACAAGAGTTTGATAAGTTAGACATCAACGAAATCTTTCCTAATGAACAACTTATGTAGTTGGAAAGGGCTCCTTGATATGCATATATTGTTAATTATTTAGCAAGAGGGCATGTGAATCCAGAATTTACCTATCAACAGTAGAAGAAAATTATCCATGAAATAAAATTCTATTACTGAGATGATCCACATTTATTCAGAAGAGGGGCTGATCAGATTATCAGAAGATGTGTGCCAGAGGATGAGATGAAACCAATACTGTTCAGAGTTCATACTCTTGTGTATGGAGGTCATTTTGGGCCGATTAAAACTGCAATAAAGGTACTTCAAAGCAGGTTCTATTGGCCTATGTTTTTTAAGGACTGTCACAGTTTCTACAAATCTTATGATGAGTGTCAGCGAACAAATAACATTTCTGCCGTTACAAAATGCCACTAAACAATATTTTGGAGGTGGAATTATTCGATGTATGGGATATTAATTTTATGAGACCTTTTCCATCGTCCTATAACAATTGATACATACTAGTAGCGATGGATTATGTCTCCAAATGTGTCGAAGCAAAGGCATTACCCACTAATGATGCACGAGTAGTGTTGGATTTCATAAGGAAACATATCTTCAATCGCTATTGATTTCCAAGAGCCATCATCAGTGATGGAGGAAATCACTTCTGTAATAGGTTACTTCAAGCAGTGCTTGCTAAATATGTTGTACAACATAGAATAGTGACATCATATCACCCTCAACAAGTGATCAGGTTAAAACATCCAACAGGCAGCTGAAGAGGATTCTGGAACTCACAGTAAATGCATCCCGAAAAGATTGGTCTAAAAAATTGGATGAAACTTTGTGGGCTTATCGCACCGCGTACAAGACGTCGATAGGTATGTCACCATATCAGATAGTATTTGGGAAAGCTTGCCATCTACCAGTGGAGTTTGAGTACAAAGCATATTGGGCATTGAAGCAGTTGAATATGGACCTTGAAAAGACTGAAGAAATAAGACTACTGTAGCTTCACGAATTGGAAGAGTTCAGATGAGAAGCATATGAAATTTCATCCATCTACAAAGCAAGGGAAAGCAAGCAGTGCCATGACAAAAACATTCAACAATGAATTTTCTGCATAAGGGATCAAATACTCTTGTACAATTCCAGACTTAAGCCGTTCCTAGGAAAATGGAAATCTCGATGGTCCGAACCATTTACGGTCTTACAAGTGTTTCCTTACAGTACAGTTGAACTTTATCACCTGACAAAGGAAAATTTCAAAGTTAATGGACAATGCATCAAGCACTATCTTGAGGACTTTCCCATCGCTAAGGAGAGCATTGACCTAGCTATTCCAGAATAATCACGGCATAAAGTCCAGCTAAAGACTGTAAAGAAGTGCTTCTTGATAGGCAACCCAAGCTCTATCTCTTGCATTACTTAGTTTTTCATTTTTTCTTTTAGCTATGTCATTCGATGTTTATTTTGATTAACTTATTCATATTCTTCTCGTTGATTTGTAGGACAAACTCAAATGTGGGGTGTAATCAATAGTACATGGAGAGTGAAAACCAAATCATAAAGAAGAAAATGATGCTATCGACATGAGTAGTAAGGTTCAATGCCTCCACGAAAGAAATCTAAAGCTGCTGCCTCATCATCCAACTCCTTTGATAGGAGTAAGTTCGTTAGTGTCGAGCCCTTCGAACATTATAACAATTTGGTGGTTCATAAGAGCTCTTTACTAAAGAGAGGATTTGAAAATTATATGCGGGCACAAATTGAAAAACGCCATTGGGAGACTTTTTCCAGGCAGCCACGCGATGCCCTGCCCTAATAGCTGTTGTGCGAGAGTTCTACGCAAATGTAAAGGAGCACAAGGATTTTTGGGTATTTGTGAGAAGAAAATGGATACCGTTTGATCGATCATCCATCAATCGGTTCTACAAGCTGCTTGACATTGAGGGGGACATCTATTCTCAACTGTAGAACATGGGTGTTGATCCAAATATGGTTATTAGCATTTTGGAAAAACCTGGGACTTCGTGGAAACGATCAGGGATGATGTAATTAATTTTCCTGCTTCAGTTTTGATCGTCCAATGCAAGGCATGACATTCATCTCGGCCAAACTGTTGCCAAGTGGGAATCTAACCAAGGTCACTAAGGAACATGCGACTTTGAACTAAGCAATTCAGCATGGGTTATCTATTGATGTTTGTTGGATCATCCACAATAACATTCTGCATACCTTGCACGGCTCCACTACAGGTGGCTTAGGGTACGCTTCTATGATCTACGAATTGTGCTTGAGAGGTGGGGCTGTCATCCATCCATCTAAGGAGGTCATTCACGAAATCGGTGATTACACGGGGATCGTACTTGGAAATTCATGAGCCGATTAGGGTCCTCGAGTGCACCACCACTTGAATCAGTCGAGCAGCCATCGAGATCCCACCGATCGCGACCTTCTAGTGACTCTACCACGGACCTTGCTGCCCAATTACACATGATGTAACTACAATTAAATTCGATGTAAAATTCTATGTCCGCACAGTTCCAGTATTATAATGAAATCAACTCGGTCCTCATTTCCATTTACTTTGACCATACCTTCCATCAACCACCTCAGCTGCCTGATCAAACTACACACCCGACCATGCCTCGAGATGACACCGATGATGTCTAAGACATTTAATGTCTTCTCAAGTAAGTATTCCTCCCGTTTTTGCTTTTTAACATTGGGGACAATATTCATCTTAAGTTTGAGGTATTGAGTTAGCATGTGCTAGGTGTGATTAGCATGTTTATTCTGTGTGATTGTGATTGGCATGTTTATTCTGTGTGTGTTAAAAAAAATTATTATATATATTATTACTAGATTAATTTAAATTTTTGTGTATTTGTGTGAGTCAGATAGTCTTGTTTCTATGATGAATATATTTGAGAGCATGTATTGGTTTGTGAATAGTGATTAAGTATATGCTTGAGTTTTAATTACTGCTTATACATTATAAACGAGACAATTATTATGCACTAAAATGAGGTATAGCGTCGTACGAGAACATGAGGTTCATGTGCTTAGATAATAGATATGACCTAGGTACCTAACCCCGTATATCATGATTCACAATATCCCTTGATTATCAATATGTTTGGAACGTATTAACTGGTGAAGGAGATGGTTTAGGATTGTGATGATTCTGTGCATGTAATAAAATTTGTGTGAAGTATTTCTACTTTCGAGTAGAAGCTCGGTGATGACCGAATGCTAGAAATCTAACCCCCGATGTTTGTTGCTTTTAATTTATTCAAAATGCATTGAATTAGCTTATGTCTCATGCCGGCACCTTTTTGACTTGAGTGATTAAGTCTATAGGGTATCTTGTTTCTTGATACCATTTTGGCATTCAAAAGTCGAGGTGTTACTGACTAAAAGCTCGCTACATGGGTCAAGAAGAGAAAAATGGGTGAGGTCATTAAAGAGCTAACAAAAATATATATACTAGTAAAAAAATGAATGATGGTGTTTATTGTTGGGAGCCTAGATAACTAGTGGGTTTGAATCACTTAGTAGAAGCTAGTTTGTTGAATACTCATTATTGGGAGAGTCATCACACGAATAGATTGTTTACATTGTCGGTTAAACGAAACCAAATTAGAGAGGTGTGAGGATGCGAAATGTGAAATTAAACTTAGACTTACACCATGGTGAGAGTATGATAGAAAACATGTTTGGGGGTATGTGAATTTCATGAGCGATGTAAGGAAAGAATTGTCCATTGATAGTGGAGAATTGAACCAATTTGTCATGTCGACATTATACTTGATTTTTTCACACACACACAGACACACACCCGTTTGCATTGGATAAGTGGAAGTTAGCTCTTGTATTGTGATTTTGAGTATTCATAGGCATGATACAGTGTTCTCAATACTGAGATAAGTGACAGGCTATCTGACTAAGTTTGTATGTGTCGTTTCTAGCTAATTATCTTTATATATGAGTTTGCTTGAGGACTCAAAAAATATTAAGTTTGGAGGTATTTGATGAGTGTGTTTACACACTAAAATTATACGAAATTAACTTAATTATTTGCCTAATTTTTATGGTTATAGAACATTTTTAATTTGTGTGTTAGTGTTGTTTTGAAGATAAGGTGATTAGGTGAAAAATGGACGTATTGCAAGGAAAAGGGGTACAAAAATGGAGCGCTCAAGCACCGAAAAACGGAAGAAGAACCAACACAAGCAAAATTTTGTAAAAAGGCAGCGCCCGGGTGGAACCAACAAAGGCGCTACCCAATGCCCATTCAATAGGACGGCTACGCGGCGCCCACATGCTGCCCAATCACTGCGCCTAAGCGCTACACTGTGCAATTAAATTTTTACAAATTTGGGCCTCGAGAAGCCCAAGAAAAAGATTCAAAATTGTCCAAGGACGTGAGAGAAGGATAAATAGATCTAAGGATTCACTAATAAGGGGGGAGGGATGGGAGGGGAACATTGACAAGGGTTCCAAACGTTGAGAAAAGGTTCCAAACATTGAGAAATGAGAGAAAAATACAAGATTCGAAGAGAAATTCGTGAGAAGAACTACATCATGAATTCGAAGCGGGGGAAGATCCTGGTGGAGGAGCTGATTCTTTTCCATCTTTACTATTAATTAAATTTGATGATATATTCGAATATTGTTATTTGTTTCATTATTTTCATTATGAGTAGCAAAATATCTTATTAGGGCAAATAATATAATTTATTGAGATCCTTAGTTATTTGATTCAAGAATTCTGAGTTTTATTTTTTCATGTGTTGATTTTCTTATGATTGTAATGCTTTGAATTATCTAGTCAATAATTTGATAATATATTGAGTTTCTTACGAATCGAGAGGTGAGTTTGAGGCTTAGAACGTGTAATAGAATCCGGCAACGAGGTATAACATGTAGAAATACCTATACTAAGTACTGCAATCGTTATAGGAATTCCTAGAACTAAAATTCGTTTAAAAGGTAATTCGCATAGAAATATGGAATTGAATTAGTTGAATAAGTTCAATGAGAACTCGAGAGGGGTAAATTGAATACTTTAGGAGAATTCGACCAAACACTACGTTAGGCTAAAATCTTGAATTAGGAACTAAGGTGATCATTAGATGAATTTGTTTTGTCCTAATATTTCTTGCATACATGAGTCTTTGATCAATCATTGCTTAACACTTTATTATAATTTCCATTAGTTTTAAGTATTTATTCCATTCTAGAAAATTAATATTCAAAACTATATTAATTCTTTATTTGTTTACTTTCATCAAATAGGAGTCGGAAAAGTAAATTAAAACTAGTGTGTAGCCCTCATGGAAACGATAATCCGGACTCAATAGGTCAACTATATTACTTTTTACGATATCGTACATTTGCGATATAAAAAAATGCAACAGCATCCATCTTCTCCTATTATAAAAGCTCACATATTGTATCATTCAAAAGGTAATGCAAGTTTAGACTTTTAAACTACAATTTGCTCTTTTCATTATTGTATATCTCCCAAAGCCGAATCACTTTTTACATAAGAGGCTCGCGTCTAAGCACCTCTCACATACAAATGCATATTACTTCTATTGACTTGATCGTCAGAGTACATGCGGACAACTCCGCGACCATCGGAGGAACCCACATGTGGCTAACGATTTGTCCTAGTGTGCAGGAGCAAGCATATGTGTACTCGATAAATCTTGAGATCTATTGGCCACATTGGAAGTACAAAAATCAAGGTCAACAATTAACATTCTAGAGTCATAAATAAGATTGCAAAATCTCATATTTTAGTAACATTAATTTTTATCATTATCCAAAAACACATTCTTCATAGAAGATGGAACTTTAATTCAAATATATAGAAAATGGTTTGTTCTATCTTCTGATTAAAGACAAATCAAGCCAGCTGGAATAAGCATTAAAATGTTTATATAACATGTCAAAATCTAATATGAATATTTTTAACCTTTTTGTCAAATATTGCACAAAAATAAATAATGCACCGATCATGCATCAATCCCTAAACAAAAAAGACATTCTTGGCACGTTTTTCAAATTCTGGTGGCCAAATGGAAACCATTAGATATGTATCATTAAGATTATCAAAAATCTTATTGAAATAATTTCTAATAACAACTCCGTTTACCCTGTCAATATGAGCTGAAGTTCGAACTAATAATCAATTAACCTATGTTAGAATATAAAAGATAAAGACTTAATTTTATGAGTTCATGCACACACACATAACACATGATGCATATAATGTATCAATCGGCTCCAAATCTTCAACACAATGCAATGTTATGGACAATTTTTGTCAAAGAATAAACTTGGCACCAAATATGAGAGAGGCGGGGGGTGGAAATCACGTCTTCTAAATAGGATCGGCCGTTTTCCTAACCACTATATTTTTTTTCCTTTTTCAGAGAAGAATTTCATTTATTAGTCAACTAGAAAATAAAGTTTTTGCATAATTATTTTGTAAGATTTTATCTCACGGTATTCTTCTACAATATTTATATACATAGATCGTGTTCCTTCGGGAATAGCACCATAGCTTTTAGAATGTTATTACGATATTTAGTTATGTCATATTTAGCCCTTGGCAATTATTATTTAAAAATTCTTTTTTCTACATACTCATTTTTTACTACACATTTACACAATCAAATATTTGGTACGTAAACTTAAAATTTTTTTCTACTTGTAATCACACATTTTTTGAAAAATTACTATTCAAAATTTTTTTTTTCAAATAATGACCATCAAACATGGCTTAGTTATGCTTCTTCGTGAGCATAGATATAGTTAAATATAATTTTAAAACATACGATATTTTTCAAGATCTGTATTATTTCGGGAGCACGACATAATATTTTTTGAGAATTGAAATTTATAAAATTATGTTCTTAAATAGAAATAATGTAATATTTTTTAAAATATTAATTAAATAACGTCATTCTTCAGGACAAAAATATTTTTTAATAATATTGATTTGTTTTGAATAATCTTCTTTAAAAACATTACTCTTTTGAGATATTGTAATGTCTGAACTTGTACTTCTTCAGGAGCAATGGAATATTATTTTTTCTAGAATAATGATACTTAAAAATAATCAGATATTCTTCTAGAATATTAATTTTAAATTTATACTCTTTCAAGAGTAATATTACAATATTCTTATAGAATATTGACAAGAAGTAATAAATTATGTTTAAACAACTCTATGTCTATAGTTGATATAATCAAAATAACATTTACCTCCTTGTTATACAACTCAAAGTTAAGAGAGTAGAAACATTTTATTTGTACGAAAATAAGAGTTCTTTATAATGTTAATCGGTTAAAACTCCGTGTATTTCTTGAAAGCAAGAGAAATGGTTTTTTTCCACCTCATCTTAATTAGATATCCATGAGTAGAAAGAAGAACTAGATTTGCCAATTCCATTGGCTAGAATCTCGTGCTAATAACATATTATAAACTAGAGAAAAAATAGAAGAAACTATAAAATGAAATTAGACTTGTGTGTCTATTTTATTGAGAATCATCGTTCCATATTTTTAGTTAGGATTACAAGAGTGCAATGGTAATTCAAATTAATAATTTATTTATTACAAAACCGATTCTATAATCGAGGTTGAATTTTTATTTTAAATAAACTATCGATGTTGAATTGCATGAGTCGAACAATGCTTATTTTAAAGTGCTATTTCTAAACGCATGGAATATATAAGATAAACCATGATTTTTGCCCATGAAGATTATTTATCACGTATTATCTTTTTGTCAATATTATTTAGGTTGATGACTAAAACTGAAGTAGAAAATATAGATCAACATAAGAAAAACTTAATGGAATAAAAGTGTTTAATTGCTAGAATATTGTTGAGAAAAGAGTAATTTCATTTGGTAGTGTAACTTAGCTTGACCTTTCTTTAGAGGCCTTTGCCCCCTTATATAGGCCTTAGAATAGGAGCTCGTTGTTCTCAATCTAGTCAAGCTACAATATCTAACCTTAATCCATGTGCCATGCCATCTCTCTACTTGGATAGATTTCATTCGTTGAGGAGTTTGACCAATTTAGACCAGTGTGATACCTAGGTCGTAGCATGTGGTCTAAGTCATCATTGTCTGCAACTTAGATAATCATTACTCTCCTAAATAATTTTATATTAATTCAGCCTCTTTAACCACATTGAAGTGGATTCCTGATGATTAAGCTCGAACCCCTTGAGATCGAATACCAACAATTCTCCCCCAATGTCTGAATTATATCGTTTGATGACTTCGGGCCTTGGGACTTAATGTCAATTCTAGAGATGATGTTTTAGTGGATGGCGCGTCAGTTCCACTTCCTTCAAAGCTTCTTCAAAAAGGTTCATCAATCTTAGCCCTTGATTTTATTTACTTTTTCCCTTCATTTTATTTTTTATTGCTTTCTCTTCTCATTTTTAATTAAGCATTGTTTAACTCTGGTTTATAAACGCTCAAACCAAGTTTACTCATGCATTTTGAAGGTCTCACGAGTACTGGTTACTTTTCGAGCACTCATTTCTATTTATTTACAATTAAACCGTTCATAAACATTTCCAAAACATGCTAGCAATATTCTAATTTAATCGATTTCAACTTTTATGGCATCTTTGTATATGACCTAAGGCCATATGCTATACAATTTTGATAATACAATGAACAAGATTTCAATTCAATACAATTTTGATAATACAATGAACAAGATTTCAACTTTATCAATACTATCAAATATTGTATAACAAACCTGCCTTATATTAAATCTTCTATGAAGATATCAATTTTCCTGAAACCCGATAAAATATCTCAAAATAAACCACAACCAAGAACACGAAAATCAAATTTCAAGGAATAAAAAATAAAATAAAATTGAAGTATAGGATCTATGCTCAACTAATCACACCTAGTAACTAATAAGAAAAAAGTATTTTGATTTAGTTCAGTCATCACATATGAATAGGAAAGAACTTTGATTCTGCAACTATTGAATGATTCGTTCCAAATACAGAATTCTTCAATGAAAAAGAAGGCTAAGATTGGAACAATAAAATTCAACTGAACAAGAAAAAAGAAGTATGCTATATGGATTTGAAATCAACCACTATATGGACGTGGACTTCGACCAAGAAACGACCACTTATGACTACAAATTTTGCGACTTTCTTTGCATAAATCAATCCCAGTAAGTACACAATCTTGATAGATCTTCATCTGCACAACAACAAAGAAAAGGAAAGTTAAAAAAAAAAATTTGCCTTCATGAGCACGAGTAAATGGAGTTACCTACTAACCACAAGAAATGGTTGTGCCTTCTGCTCATAATATAGCACAAACACATTTATTCTGCTTCGGGTCACTTGGCAATTTCTTCTCTGTTTCATGAAGAAAGAGATGTGTTACTTTCTTCTGAAATTGTTACTTATTTTGAGAGTAACTCTTTTAACTTATTAAAATAAGTATCTTATTTCTAACTAGACCAATAAACCAAGTTATTTAATTTTAAACTTACTATAAGTAACTTTTTAAGCTTAGCCAAACATGCTTCAAATTGGCCACAAGTTAATGTAGTGACACTTTAATCTCATTTTTTCCAAAGGATTATCAACAGAAATCAAACCTTTCTCCATCAACGGTTGTTGGATGACAACATGCATGATCATGACTCCTCCAGGAATATCACATAATGGACTCCTACAATCCGCCACGGTTCTATTGTTCTCCAATATTCTTCCTGCGCTAATTAACTTGATGTCTTTTACTGTTCGTGGACCATTTTCTTTCTCTATTCAAAAGACATATATTAGGACGAGCAGTGTAAAAAATAATAAATATAGTAACATGAGAAACAGTAACTATATCATAATTCTCGAGGCAGAGGTGACCCTTAAGAATGCATTAAGGTAGAGTTTGGGTTATGAACAAACTAATTTAGCCAAATCTCTCTGTCCGATTTACTTGTTTTACTCCTTTGTGTTTATTTTTTGTTTGGGGGTGGGGATGCATATGCAATCAGATGCTTCAATCCTATCAGTTCTACAGTCAATTATTCATTGTACATGTCATTTTCTAAATTATTTAAAGAGCGGTGAACTTTACATAGGACCAAAATTTCTGTGTAAATGTTGTGAAGAAGTTTACAAGATGATGACGTGAAAACTGCACATGCGTGAATCAGAACTTAAATCACTCATTTACTACACAGTTAAATCGAAGATATTACCTTTTACAGAAAAAAGAAGGGAAAAAAAAAAAAAAAACTACCATTTCTTTTGTGCTAATAGCTTTCCCAGAAAGAGGGATTGAGGATAAGTCTCTGCTTGGCCCCCCGTTTACTAAAATTCATTTTTTCTCAAACTTATTTTAAACCACACATTTCATGGGATCCACAATTTTTATCAATTTTCAACAACACATTTCATCAACTTGTATCAAAATCTACTGAAATCTGATTTTTAGCTAAACCAAACAATGTGTGGAGACTCGTAATTGTACAATACATTATCTGAGATAATAGGTGGAAGATGGAATTCTGAACTAATAGAAAGGGCTTTCTTATTCTTCTTCTAAGTATAGCTGTATAGAATGTTTGGGACAGAGCAGTTACTGACTCGAATCTTTGATTCTATGAACTGATCGACTTTCAACAATTTAAATCCATAAATCTACCATACAAATAAACAGAAGTCAATCCAAGATTCTAGTTTCTTCCTCGTTTATCTTTAGGAACCCGAGAATAAGTGGTGTGGATTTACTGAGGGCTCTTAATTTTGCAGGGGTTCAATATGTACTGTAAAGATCAAATTATATTCCTGTTTGAATAACTAAGTACATTTAATGCCTCATTTGTATAGACATGCCCATCTCTTCAGCCCTAGATGAACACAATTTTTGGAACAACCAACCTACACCAGTAGGTACTGGCAGGCAATTTTATAGTGCGCGCTTATGTTTGTCATAACTTTTATCATAATCACTATTGAACCATCACATCTAAAAGCTTAAGGTACATACATATTAGAGGGGTTTAATTTATTTAAATTATAGTCTTCAACGCGAGCCCTTCACGTACATGCCAAATTCATTTTTCTATGCACTCCTAATATAATGTTCAAGCTCATCTAAAAGTTTAAGCAATTGTAAAATAGACAAATTTATTTAAATTATGTCATCAACAATCACAAATTCCAATCTATTTCTTTGGGATTTCTAACAAATTCAATAGCTACAATCATCAAAACCATAAGATTTATTTGCCTTCCCGGAAAACAATATATATGTGCATACATAGTGAAAACATACGCAGTCCACTAACCTTTAGGCCATTGAGCTATAATGTTCTCCTTCAAAGTTGCAACACTCATAGCAGCAGGGAAGTTCTTCGGGCCAATATCGGATCCATCAGTCAACCTAAACTTTATCTCAAGCTGATCTTGTGCTCCAGACATCTTCAGATTATTCCAAAACTAAAAAATTACAAAACCTCAAGATCTTCACTTGGCTCTTCCAGACTTCTACAATCTCCAATAGAGTAATCTTTTATGCAAAATCAAGAATTTATTCACAAAATTCTTGAATATAAAGATTCAAAGCTAATTCAATCTGGAATCATGATACACAAGGAGGAAATTAAATATCAGAATGAAGAAAACAAATACAAATATATAGAAACGAAAATCTTTCAATTAACACTAATTTCTCCATCCTAACCCAGCAAGAAAAGGAAAATCCTCAAGATGGATATAAAAGGGTCACTTCCAAATCAATCTAAAAGGAAAAAAGAGCTACTGAACAAGAAATTATCAAATCTTGATAAATTTCCGTAAAAACCCAAAAATTTAACTCAAAAAATTGGATAAAAATATTACCAGAACAGACCTACTCGATCTGGGTACTCTTCTTCGTTTTCCTGTTCCAAGAGTTTCTATTTTTTGGAGGAAAAAAAAATAAAAAACCCAAAGTTAAAAGAAGAAGAGCAAGAAGGAGAAGCCCATGCCAGAAAAATAAAAATAAAAGAATAAATAGGAATAATAAATTATTAATTTCTATAAACTTATAAGTGAAAATCGGACTAGGTAAAATACGAGGCTGTTACGGAGATTTTAATGTTATGAGTGGAAGGAATCCTCCTCCTTCGATGGAACATTTGACATCTTTTTATAGAAAACAGTCAAATCCTTCAAATTTTCTCGCTAAAAATTTATTTGTCTCCAACTTTAACAGGCAGACCAGTAGTTAAATTAGTTAGTAACAAAACCCTTAATAATAATAATTTCCACTTTTTTTCTAAATTAAATAAAATAAAATTTGAAGGATAAAGCTATTTATACATATAAATTGTACAATAGTGTTACAAATGCACGCATGCATCTGTCAAGCTACCTGTACAGTACGTATTTGTTAACTTAAGTTATATGTCTTGTAACACTTTTAAGCATGTTATGTATTGATAGAATTATGCTTTATACGTCTGTTCCTATAGTTGAGATAATAACTATTCTGAAATTCGATCTAAACAACTTGAGATAATTAAAATAAATATTTTCTCCCGACATTCATATCTGATTCGTTGTTTAGAACCACACAAATTCTTAAAATAAGACCACTCACAGCATATATGTCATGCATCTCTATTATCTATATTATTTGAAATTATTGGAGTTTTGAAATTATTGAAGTCGTGATATTCCTTTGAAGTTTATTGTTAGATTCACTAATTTGCCGGCAATCACATAAATATAATAAAAATAAGAATCTGCAAGGAAAAAAAGTCGAAGAACCTGTCTTATTTATAATTAGTTTGGCAGCCAATTATCTAAGTAATTAGGAATTTATACCTCGCCTCGATATAACAGAGCAACCAAATTCATCTTTTTTTATGGCCTTCTTTTTGACAACTCCACAATGAGAGAATCATGTTTTGTACCAAATTCCAACTTTTTTGAGGGAAAAAAATTAGGTGAGTTTTTGGATTGTCGCTCTTTAATAGACGAACTTTGTGGCTGAGTCTTGGATTCCCACCAATGTTTATTCAAGCCAACACTATTAATTTAAATTCGTCCAGTGGAAATATTTTCCTCATTGACAAAATGCTCTCTTATTGGTAAATTTAGTCAAAATGCTCTCTTATTGGTAAATATAGTGAACAAACATCGTATAGTATTGATTTCTCACAAATGCTCACATCAATCAAGTTCATCACTCAAGTTGACATTTTTGTTTCCACTTCACATCATATCGAACATTGTTCATAGGATTTTAATCTAGAAACATAATTGAACTTAGCTTCGTTAATTGATTCATGTTTATATGTTGGGGGTGATGATACATTTTAATATAGAGACAGTTTTAAAACGATCTTTTTACAACTTCTCAAATAAATACATTTTGGTTTTTTTATCTCGAGTACAAAAATAATTGGATCTAACTAAATTAGAATAGTTCTGTTCCACCAGCATGGACAGTTTAGTTCCATGTGTATGATAGAATTTCAATAGTTCGATCCAATTCTCACCAGCATTAGATCAAACCAAATCATGTCGACTCCTACTTAGTCTTTCAATATCATCGTTTGCTCCTGCACATGTTCTGCCAAGAAATGTCTGGCTACACAATTAAGAAAAAATATATATTCAAAAACAATAACCTCAATATCTACTCCACAAACTTATTAGCTAAGTGACAATTGGCACATACAACACGCACACTTACTCCGTATTTAACTGACAATACAACTATAGAAAGGCAAAACAACTGACAACATCAATTATAGAAATTTCATCAATAAATAATCTGCACATCTTAATATATTTTCATGAATCATACAGAATAAATACCAACATATAACTTCCTAACTCGATCAAGTCCCTTAACAATCTACCAACTAAAATTTTCATGAAGTCATAAAATCTGCAAAATGGGGGAAAATGTGGACATGGCAATAAAAACTAAATAGAAAAGAGAATGAAATAGGGGAAAAGAATTATCTCTACGGACAATGGGTCCAAAGTCAAGGGGGGCTGCATCCTAGCAGTTCAATTTGCATAATCAATGGCAATCCCGAACACTTTCTAAAATCCGTAAACCATTATTCCCTTCTAAGCAAGGCAACATATGCAATATCCCATGACTCCAAAAATAATGTCCTTGGTCCTACCAGAAAAATAGACGATGAATTGCTACTTTATAGAGTGAAAGAATGAATATCGTGCCCAGGTTGGTTCAGCTTTGAAAGTAGGGGCACGGCAGCAAATTAAGAATTCGTGTATATCACCCTTTTTGGACAGGATTTGAGTTTATCCTGTTTCTCTCAATTGAATATATACAAAATTCTATACCTGTCAAACAAACCTTTGAGCAATATACGTAATGGTACCATCTTCTATCCCACCATTCCCTTGGTACACCATTAATTGGTAGATTACTACTCCAGCACATGGCAGTTCCTAATAAAATCATTAGGGTAGTTAACGTACTTAGTCCAGAATGGTTTCGACTGGCCATTGTAGTGAATCGCCACCGCCTTTTTCACATTTTCAATGTCAGTCTTATTCTGATAGCCCAATCCAAGCATATGCCATGAGGGATCAATTAGGTGAACATGACCCCTGAACGCGATCAAAGCAGGAGGCAGAGTTCCAAGCTTCCACAATGTCAGGTTCAACTCTAGATTCTACAACCCACAACCTCTGATTAAGAGAAAAAACATGCTCCAAAAAAGTGGATCACTCAATTGACTGTCTTGAAAGTTGTATCTGCCTTTTTGAAATTTTTAAGTTAAGTCCCTTTTCAAATTATCACTAGGAGAAAAGATGTAAAATATATTAGTTCAGGGTAAAAAAGACATTTCAGAGAAATGTTATGCCCTCAGATAAAACATGTAGGCAAATCACACGTTTTAACACCATACAAATAGTTGTGTGGTCCATTCGAGTCAAATAGAATTCAAGTGTAAAAATCAAGTCCATGTTAAAGCTTGTGTATGCTAAATAATAAGCCAAAAAAATACAAGTTTGCAATGCAAAGTCACATAGAGATAGATTTTTATGAGAAATCAATAATGACATTGATCACTCCATATTCCGTCTCCCGAGCCGACCACG
>CAIGRB010095595.1:10664-40885 GCA_903798255.1 Fraxinus quadrangulata | reverse complement strand
TTTTGTATTCATTTATAGTTTCTTCGAATCGATAAACACTTAGTTTTTTTTCTCTTATGGGTGAAAGATTAAAAAACAAGTGATTTTGCCCTTTTAGTATTATTAGGGTGTTTTTTATTAACAAAAACTTCCTGAAAAAACTAGAGGTTGATCGGCGGATTGATTGGGAATATCACTTTTTGCAGTATTTAACAGTAATTAAATGCTTAAATTTTTTAGCACCTTTTATTTTTGGATCAAAGTCATTGCTTAGAATTTTTTGTATATTGCTATTTTGTTGTTAAAGGGTATACAATATCACTCAAGAAACATAATGATTTATAGAATATAACTCTATTTTTATAGTTAGTAGGTGGTCTTTCGTGGAACCTTGGCTTTTGTATTCCAATATGATCACCAGGAATTGTTACAGTTGTTGGATATGATTTAATACATATGAAAAGGACTTTCATCCTTAGCAACATGTTTAATTTTATTTATTATATAGTTTATGATATAATGGTCTTTGTAATTATCTAATTTGATGCTCGGTTCACTTGTATTTGTTTACAGACTGTTCATTTGGTTCGTGGAGCTAAAGACAACGGTCTGAGAATCAAAGGACCAGTCAGAATACCCACTAAGGCTCTTCACATCACTACTAGGAAGTCATCTTTTGGTGAAGACATTACTTCCTTCCAGCACAAATCTAATAATACACTTCTGTTAACATGTAAATATCCATAACATGGTATGCTGCTTGGCAAAATGATGCTGGAGTGTGCAAATTTTTGAAGTTGTGATTCTTCGTGTTGTTCTTTAGTGGATGTGTAGTGTATGTTTGTTTATCAATTACTTGGTATAAGTTATTGCTATTTAGTTGTGCATATTTTCCATACATGATACAATATTTCAACACACCAATATTACCTTAAAAATAACACAGCCCATACATTGCAAGAGCAAAAGACTAGTCATAATATAAATCGTGATAAGTTTGTAAAAATGGGCCAACTTGCTTTAGACTGTCAATATATAGCATTGCACTTGAATTAAATTGGACGTACATAAATATTAATACGTGAATTTGAGTTTTAAATGTACATATCTATTCTAAAATGGAACAAACGTTAATAATCATAAAGTGTTTAATGAATATAAATCAATGATGGTCAATATAACTTTAAAATACTAAACTTGAACCAAATTAACTTTAAAGCGCATAGTTTCTACATTATTTTTGTTATTTTGTATCAATACGTTGACCAACCACCAGTCAAATTAAGGAATACTGCATAGTCTACGGTCTCGTAGCACGCAACTAGATAGTCTCCATAGTTACATTCGGTGTTCTAAAATGCAGCATATGCTTCACATATGTCCGCATATGCTCGATGCGTTTTAGAAACGTGTCATATTGGATATGCAAGTGATAATATGATCAATCCATTTCATTGACCGCATATGAAAGCTTTAACGCTAAAATGCGCACGTATTTGTATTAAAAAATTTGTGTCAAAATTAGCCTAACAAAGTCCAATCCATTTTTATAACTTAAAAAAAAAGGTAAATTGAGCCTAAAAAAAATCAAATTGGCCCACATCACCCAAACCCATGAATTATATATAGCATTCTATAGGATTTTTATGTTTGAAAAAGCAAAAATCAAAACAAAATTTTCAGAGTTCCATTAAACTATCTACAAGAGGTAATTGAAATTATCGAGTTGAAATAAGAAAACCCGATGAAGATGATTTCGCATTAGATGACACGAAAGATGACTTTTTTTAGTTAAAGGAGAGTGGTATCTCCGAGATTTTATTAATATACCCTCACTTATGGTGGAGGAATACCGTTGTTACATGAGGAAATAATGAAAACAGTAAATGGGAAAGTACTACTTTCATTACAAAGAAAATAAATGATAAGGGATAACTGTAAAGTTGTAAAAAATGAATTACTATTTCCTTTACAATAAGAGCTAATGCAAGGCAGTCCATATCTATCCATTTGTACAAGTGCCCTAATATGACGTGATAGGTCAGCTGCTCCATATATCTGATATAGTCGATGATCCCAACCCTCTATAGTAAGAGCATCTGCAACCCGATCACCCTTTCTATAGATATGAGAAATTGTGTATCTGTCAAATGATACAATGTCTGTGATTTTTTGGAGTATGCCCTGAATAGCCCATGGTCCTCCTCTTCTAGTGATGTAGTGAATAGCCAACATAGAATCTTACTTAATCCAAATGTTTGAAAGATCGATTCCTCTAGCTAATAGAATCCCATCAAGAAGAGCCATGTACTCTGCCTCTAATATCATGCACGGTCCATACGAAACTGAAAAAGCCCTGAAACAATGTCATGCGTGATCCCTGATGATGCCTCCACCGTTCATAATACTCTTCTTGACGCATCCATCAGTATTGATCTTGACAGATCCAACTAATGAAGTGCGCCACCAAACCAGAACATGAGAAGATGGGAAAGGGGGAATCAAAGAAATACCAAAGATGGGTGCAAATATCAGATCCCTTTGCTAATGCACAGCTAAAAATAGTCCTTCCATATGAAGAAAATAGATCATTCGATAGACTCTCTTTATGATATGTCTGGCCACCATGAGGATCTCTGTATGCTTCGCATCATTCCTATCAG
Organism: Fraxinus quadrangulata; assembly: GCA_903798255.1. Classification (NCBI taxonomy): domain Eukaryota; kingdom Viridiplantae; phylum Streptophyta; class Magnoliopsida; order Lamiales; family Oleaceae; genus Fraxinus; species Fraxinus quadrangulata. The sequence continues at coordinate 38,243 of CAIGRB010095595.1, read as the reverse complement.
TTTATAGAAACCAAAATACCTGTAGTGGAATAATAGTGCGAATCAACAGCGAACATACTGCCTAGAATACCTCCATTTCTGGAACTTCTGTCTAACTCTCTCTCCAGATCAAAGATGTTAATGCCGGTGAAAATATAACTAATAGTCTCGATCTCGAAATAACACTGGCAGTAGGAGGCCAACTAAAATCCAATCTTCATCTGTATAACCATATCTATTGGAATGAGGACCTGCCATAATCTGCAGCAAAAAATAAGATAGTGATAGGCAAGATGGAGCTCCACAGTAATCGATATGAATCCTAATACCGGCGTCCCAAACGTACTAGTTGCCATGCAGACTTGGTAGTGAAGCTACCATTTGATGTATCCCTCCAAAGAATGTGATCTTGGGCATTGGCACATAAAGGTATAGTTCTTATTTGCTTCGATATAAAAAGAAGGGATAACCTGTAATAAACGTCAAATATCTTACCCAATATCATCAAAAAAATCCTGTACCCTCATAGATGTCTACTGTCGGTGTAGAAATAGGAAGGCCAACAAGATGAGTAGGGAACTGCTGTAAGTAAATGATGTGTTCCCATACAACAATAACCCAGTAAAACCTGGGCCTAAAGTGATATTTGATGATGGAAAATGTATCCACCACATCTTATAATCTCCTCAAGCCTAGACCACACTCATCAGTAGGAAGGAAAATCTCCTTCCAACTCCACCAATGTAACCGTCGTGCATGTTCCTTGGAGTCCCAGAAAAATTGTGCAAAAATGCTCTCAAGTTTTTTTTAGAACAGCCTTGCGGGATAGAATAATCTGAAAGATATGTAATGGTATGGAAGAAAGCACTGACCTCAACGACACCCAAGTGATAAAAGTCGTGAAGCCCAACCTGAGACCTTGTTCATGACCTTCTGGATAGGGTCATCTAAATGAAGCTCATCTTTATCCCCTTAAATAAAGGGACCCTCAGATAAGTGAAAGGTTGTCGCAGGTGTCAAAATTCAGTCAAAATCTCCAATCGTCTGACATGAGTAATAGATGCCTGTCTGAGTAGAATAAGTCTGCTTTTATCCCTATTTACCAACTGAACGTAATTTCCAAACAATCAAGAACCCTCTTGATAGATTGATTATGACCGTTGGTGAATATGATCATATCATCAGCAAATGAAAGGTTTGAGATAAGAGTACTACTTTCATGCCGATAGCACATAATGGGATACTTCTGGAACCTCTGAGTGAGTAGGCGTGAGAAGTAATCTACGGCTATGACAAACAATGATGGGAAAATTTGATCACCGTGTCTGAGCCCTCATGAGGAGGAAACAAAACCATATGAAAAGCTATTTAGGAGTACTAAAAAAGACAATCCGAGATGTACTATCTGATCGTGTCGATTTAGATCTGATCAAATTCAAATGCCTCCAATATAAAATAAATGAGGACTATGTCTATGCGATCATAGGCTTTAGCTGTGTCTAGCTTTAGTATAGTGTTACTCCCTCGCACTTTAGCATTCAAAGTATATAGTAGCTCCTGAACTAATAATACATTATCTCTAATAAGACAGCAAGGGATAAATCCACTATGTATGGTCCAAGAAAATCTTATAATTGGGATTTGATTATTCCTACAACTCAAATTGCGTATAACATTTCCGTGAATCGATCGTTAGGTATGAGTCAATTTGAAGTTGTTCATGATTTTAAGCATGGGAAGCCTTTAGATCTCATTCCAATATCCCCACATGCTAGTGTCTATGTCAGTTGAAGCATTTGCACAACATTTTCATGGCTTGCATATTGAGATCAATAAATAACTTGAAACTAGTAATGCATCATATAAAATTCGAGCTGATTTGCGTAAAAGACATATTGAGTTTAATATTTGAGATTATGTTATGATCCGAATTAGACCTCCTCCAAATTGCAAGCTCGTAGCGCTGGAATGAGTTAAAAAGAATACTTTTTAACCAACTCTACAATGAAAATAGATACCACCATTTTTAGTAGAAGATAACCATGAGCATCAAATCGATTAAACACAATCATAATACCCGCACACTGATTGGAGAAGAGGGTTAACATGGTTAACAATCAGTAATAGGCTATCATAATCATTGGATAAGATGGAGAACACCTGAGGCAAACACGAAGAGTCTTGGCATGTTATGGTCATTGATGAATGAGTACACATGGTGAATGATTACGTTGATGGTCGATCACTTCACAAACATTTGGTTAATACCACGATAGATGGGATAAAAGACGTGGAAAAAGAATCATCATACAAAATATCCTTCAACATCCACAAAGAGTGATCGATAGAGAACCATGATCTACACCTTCATGAGAGATTTGTTACAACGGTCTCACAATTAACCGTGATTCCCATTTAATTTACGGAGATCCTAAAACACGTCCCATGTGATCATAATTGCCATTTGCAATGTCACGTAAACGAGATCTCTACCTATTGGAAGCTCAACACTGTACAAAAAGTAATTTTTACTTCTTACGACTTCTCAAGTTGTTACTTCATATTTTCTCCACGTAACACCTTAACTTTCTCTAAGAGGAGGGTGATGGGGGAAGTGGTTCCCAATTCTTTGTGCATGTTAACTCATCTAGTTGTAACCACTACGAGGGGTACAAAATCGACCAGCATAAAAGACATCCCTTGAACTTTAACGAGCATAATTTCTACATTTTTTTGGTTATTCTATATCAACGCGTTGACCAACCACCGGTCAAATTAGTCTACAATCTACCGGTGCACGCTGCGAACTAGTCCACAATTGAACAACTTTCTACTTCCGACGTTAACAAGAAATATCAAAACCAGATTAATATTTATACGTTAGGAAAATCAAAAGGGTAAAGCAGTTCCCAATTGAAAGAAAATTCCATCGAAATGGAAAATTCAACCCAGGAATCCAACCTCCGATCCGAAATCTGCGTTACCTATGATTCTCCCTACCCAATCTACGCCATGGCTGTCTCGAACGCCACCGCCGCCTCCCCCTCCCCCCACATCCGCCACATAGCTGTCGGAAGCTTTATTGAAGAGTTCAACAACCGAGTCGACATCCTTTCCTTCGATCACGACGCCTTATCCCTCAAACCTACTCCCTCCCTCTCCTTCGACCACCCTTACCCACCTACCAAGCTCATGTTTCATCCCACCCCCGCCGCCTCCACCGCCACTTCCGCCGCTAACATCCTCGCTTCCTCCGGGGACTATCTCCGCCTCTGGGAACTCCGTGACTCATCGATCGAGCCTATATCGGTTTTCAATAATAGTAAAACGAGTGAATTCTGCGCCCCGTTGACCTCTTTCGACTGGAATGAGGTCGAGCCGCGGAGAATCGGCACTTCCAGCATTGACACCACTTGCACTATATGGGACATTGAGAAGGGTGTTGTGGAAACTCAATTGATAGCACACGACAAGGAGGTTTATGACATTGCTTGGGGTGAAGCAGGGGTTTTCGCTTCAGTTTCAGCAGACGGTTCTGTGAGAATTTTTGACTTGAGGGATAAGGAACATTCCACCATTATATATGAAAGCCCACAGCCCGACACTCCTTTACTGAGATTGGCTTGGAATAAGCAGGATTTAAGGTACATGGCCACGATTTTGATGGACAGCAATAAGATTGTAATATTGGACATTCGGTCTCCTACAATGCCCGTGGCCGAATTGGAGAGGCATCAGGCGAGCGTAAATGCAATAGCATGGGCGCCACAGAGCTGCAGGCACATTTGCTCCGCTGGAGACGACGGGCAGGCACTTCTTTGGGAATTGCCTACAGTTGCAGGGCCGAATGGGATTGATCCCATATCTATGTACGCAGCTGGTGCTGAGATAAATCAGCTTCAGTGGTCTGAGGTGCAGTCTGAATGGATTTCCATTGCCTTTGCAAACAAGTTGCAGCTGCTTAAAGTTTGAGGTAATTGGGGATTAGTTATATATCTTCGGTAGAGTGTGTTGAGATAGTGTGCCTTTGTCATATGCTATAATCTGTTTTATTTATACTAGTGTACAAGATCTTGGGATAGTTTTATCCACTTATTGAGATTATATATATAATTATGTTCCTGAATGTACCTGTTCTCTTTGCTCGTTCTATTATTTTGTTTGTGCACTGCTTGTCCATAATATGCAAAGATATCTTCCATACTCATGAGGAAAAAGGGTTTCATAAAAATACAAGAGTATCTTGCTGTTAGTGGCTTCGAAGTTTGATGAAATTTATCTCTAACCATAATATTCTAGTATGAGTTATTTCTTCTATACAAACAAAGAGAGAGAGACAGAAGATAAAAGTTTATTAGGCTCTAAAGGCATTTTGATATTGTCCAATCCTGCGTTACTTTTATTTCAGATGGACCATAGTTTTCTAACTTTTGAAGGGTGATTAGATACCCCATAATGAGCAGAATTCTTGGATGCATTATAGTTTCCTACTCAAAAATCAACATGTGACCATGGTAGATCTTTGTAAGGTTTGAAAAGATGGCAGAGATCAATATACTTGATTCTCAGTGCATTTGTGTGACAACCTGGATCCTTAACGATTCAAGTGTCCCTAATATCTAAATTAAACTTAAATAAAAGGGTTAAATGAATAAATAGAATTTTTATAAAAATAATTACAATTCAACATTACTCATAATAAGCATATTTTTAAAGAAAATACTTTTGACATAAGAAAATCTTAAAATGAATTCAACATAAATTATATAAAATTCGACATAACTTCATGAAAATTATTTTAAATATCCCACGACAGCATTCATATTCGCATTGACTGCCTCGAACCATTAATTTTCTAAAAAGGGAAAAAGGAACAAAAAGGGAAAAAGAACATAATGTGAGGTGAAATCTCATTGAGTGTGCATGAGTAAATTTTGTTCATGTATATGCATTTTGGAAAATTTCATAATTGCATAGGAAGACACGAAAATTGGATCTAACTTAGATGGTACCAAATTTCCATGCGTAGCTCTACTATACTCTAGTCCATCCTTACAAATATTATACATAATACGAACCATAATTTAACATAGCCATGACATATATAGGAATACTCACGAAATAACGTAATAACAAACTTACTTTTCACTGGACAATTCAAAATGATAGAAGTAATTGTTGGAGAGAGATCCTTAAGCCGCGTGTGGGGTTGAGTATTCACGTGTAATTGTGTAAGTGTATGACTATATTTAATCTGAAAAGGACAAGAGAAAGAGTATAGGCGGAGAGACAAAGTAATAGAGGTAGAGAGGAGAGTGTGTAAGTAGTTGGTGAGGGGTAATCCTATTTATAAACGGTGCTTTGTCTTGAAAGTGATCAAATCAATACCTTTAGTCATGTGGTTTTGGCTTGAAACTTGGTTAAATAATGTATGTGGTCAAATCAATTACATTGGCTTAAAATGTGGTGTGAATAATGCATGTGGCCAAATAAATCATCTTTGATCATGACCAATTGGCATATTTACATATATTTTACACATGATTTCATTAGCTTCCAAATTAACTCTTTAATTAGGTCCTCAAACTAATGGCCAGTAACCAATAAGGTCATTAGACTTTAGTAATAGCGCATTTAAGTCATAATTTTAAATCTAACGACTAGTAGTAAAAATTCGGGATGTTACATGTTTTTGGAAACTCGTGTTTTGGCATGGGGGCAGTGTTTCAATACTTAGGAGTTCTAAATCTATGTTTTGTAGATTATATTGCATCTTCATTCTGCAACGTGCCCTTGAAAATCAATAGTGTATACCTAAGGTAGCAGAAGTTTGTACATTGTGTTTTATGATTTCGAGGCTTTTGATCTTACTATTTTGATCTTACTATTCTAGTTTTAGTTTGGGAAATGTGGGCGCAAGTGGAGTAAAACCACAAAAAAGGAGAGTTACTATTCTAGTTGATTTAGAATTATGCCTTATTTATTATCAATGTATTTTTTTTATGTATCCTTCCAGTTACCAGCGTAAATTGGACATTGGATATAGGTCTTATATTAACTGAACTATGTTAGACTGAATCACTTTTAACTTCATTTTAGTGTGTGGCCTCTTATTATAGTTCTTTATGCTCAGTACAACTGTGTACTTAGTTTCAGTGACAACTGCATTTTGAGGTAGGGTTCTGAAAGCATTAGGGATATAGTCGGTCAAACAACCAAGCCAAATAAAACAAGAACATGATTTTATAGATCAACTGCCGATATTTGGTTGAAATCTGATACCGTTAACCTTGCATATGATGTAAATAACTTTGTTCTAGGTGCCAAAGGGATGAATCCCATTTATGCTATGATTTACCTAACCTCTAGCTCACTTAATGTAATGTTTGCTGCAAATACAGTTTTGTAATAGCTCTCTGCTTTAGTTAACACTATCCTGGACATTTTGGGCTTTTCTTGATTCTATGTTTTACACTGGTGAATCGGAATGATGAACATTTATTTCCTAATTTGGTTTACTAGGTTTACAATTCCCATTCAAGGTTGATGCCGGATTCCACACCTTGAATTTCTCAAGAGTATGTTTGGCATTCATACCACTCATTTCTATCTCTTTATTAGCACAACTATTTATATACACTTGGGTAACGTATGCTTAGTTGCTCATAAGGTCAACAAGAAAGGTATTATTCTTAAAGCAAGTTGGAGTGGTGGACTGTCCATGAAATGGGAAACTAAAACAGCTTACGAAAATTTCAGATATGTTTTCCTTTCAATAGAGCCTTTCTTGGTAATGGCTACCATCTTTTTACTTGGAAACCAAACTGCGGTTTTATTTAAAGAGAATTTTTACGGATTAATTTCTTGTCTCGTTTTCTAGGTAGTCACTTCAATTTAAGTTAATCATTAAACCATTAAACAAGTTAAAAATTACTCCTGGCATTTGACATAATAACCGAAGATTTTCAAATAAAAAATAGTATTAATACGGTCCTTTTTATTTTTTTCACCTTGGAATCTCATTCATATCAGAACATCAGAAATTCGCTCTCAAAGGCAGAAAAAAACCGAAGACTAATAGTACATTCAATGTCTTTTCCACCATCTTACATGACAAAATAGAGCCAGAGCCATAAAAGAGAAAGGAAACAAGATATAATTGATAGTTATTTAACTGATAACCAGACTTTTTTATAGTATTTACGTAATATCTTGGAAGATAATCGAGATTACGTAGTATAGTATACTGTTCACAATAATCACCCAATTTAGTTTACTCTTCAAATTGTGATAGAACATTGCGAGCCTTGTTTGAAACTCTGAGGGGTCTGATGGTATAGATCCAAAAGGCATAATAAATGAACTTGTTCTACTGAGATTGATATTCTTTTTCTAACCTTTAGTACTAGTTTCTAAATTTCCATTATAAAACCTCTAATTATTATCTTTAATTAACTTACGTAAAAATGTGCTTAACAAAAGTAATCTTCCAATTCAATTTTTAATCAATCTCTAAATAAGACTAACCATAAGTACAATTTACATTATACAATTATTCCAGCTTAGTAAAATCATAAACATATCATAATTAAATTTATAAATAAGTTAATTGTCAAGAGTGTCCAATGTAAAATGAAAATATATTTATCTTAAGTTTAGAACTATTAGACACATGGATCGTTTAACGCGTTCAATGTATATTCCATTGCAACAACATAGTTAGTCAAAATGAAGATAATTTTTTTTTTTTTTTTTTTATAATCGTGGATGTTTGGGCCAGCTTGCGCACCTCGACTAATCTCATGAGACCTTGAAGTTTACGGTCGAATACTCATCTCAGTAATCCTGAGGGAATTCGAACTGGTGACTATTGAAGAGTAAACACAAGGTCTGACCAATTGTGCAATCCCTCAAAGTTCAAAACGAAGATAATTATGATATTAAAAAAATAAGTATAATAGTAATACAGCTGATTAAGATAGACATAGTAACCAAAAGAATTAAAAATGTGGCGTTACGAAATTTGTTAGGTACATCATAATTTTAAATATTTTGATTATTTACTTAAATATCTTTAAGTAAAATTTAAAAAAATAGGTTCAATATTTTTTACATAAAATAATATATTGCTCCATCACAAACTTAAGTAGATACCAAAACAAAAACAAAGACTTCTTTCGACAAATTAGGTGTCCGCTACATCAATCTTTTCGCTCGTCACAAGAAGATTTCGCAAGCATAAATGATTAAAGAAAAGAAATCACATTTACAATAGAGAAGAATTACCTGAAATTTGACCCACCATGTAGACAGATATACTTGAAGAAACACATATTACACGAGCTATCTAAGACAGTAAAACTCAAGGAACTTTTGACTTCTCTGTCTAGCAAAGAATCAAGATTTCAAAATAAAAAAAATCTGCTTTCGGCAATCCCACTCTGATCTTCCCTTCCAAGATAACAATTACCATAATTTCCGCTTAAAAAATGAAATCTCAAAACTTCCTTAGAAGAGTTCATCAAAATCCTCGGTCTTTCGATCTTGCCTTCAAGGATTCATCAAAATCCTCAGTCTTTCGATCTTGCCTTCAAGGACAATAAGGTCACATCGCACAACTTTTTACACAATCAAGCTTAAAATTCAGTTCATAATAATTATTTTAATGAAAAATTCAAGTTTTTTCACAGCAATGATTTTTCATCAAATTCTGTCAACGTCAAATGAATAACCCTGTGAACTCATTGAATGTCAAGAATGAACAAATTCAAGAGACCCCCAAAAATTATTTTGTCAAAAATTGACCTTTCTTTACATTAGAAACTAAAAAATTTAACCTGGACATATATTTACAGCCATTCAACACGGTAAAAATTGGAGTTTTATTGTTTGGGTGGGAGAATATCTAATTCCATCATACCGACCAAAAAGACAGCCCCAGAGATGGAAAAAGACAAAACACACTTGTGGGGGCAATCACTAAAGACTGTAACACAGAAATATAAAAGGGAAGAAAGGTTGTAACTATCCAAAAAAAAAAGAGTAAAAGAAAAGAAAAGGTGATATCCGTTGCTAAAAATGCTTACCGGCGAAAAATGACAAACTGCAAACCCAATGCTATTTTTGAAGATACGAAACTTTTACCAAGGAAATTTCAGTACGTAAAAGTTTTATCATTAAAAATATACTCATACCAAAGTGTATTCCGTTGGTAAAAGTTTTTTTCATTGCCAACAAAAAATCCGTTGGTGAAAGTATAGTCATGACCAATGGAATATCAGTTGTAAAAGAAAAAATATATTTACCAATATTCCGTTTCCAAAAGTAATTGAAATTACCAATAGAATTTTCGTTGGTAAAAATATAGTCATTACCAACGAAATATTCATTGGTAAAACTATTGTGAGGTAAAAATGATATCTTTTAATAACTGACAATTCATTGCTGAAATATTTTTCATAAACGAATATTTCGTTGGTGAAGCTCAATCATTGCCCCGTATAGATCTTGTACCATCACCAACATGTGTTGACTCGCTTCCTTGTTAGGCTAGATGTATTTCCTTCTCTACTCGGGGACATCTTGTATGCGAAGCTAATTGATTTAAATTCGTATTTTCATGTAATTATCGATATTAATAAGACAAATTAAAGATTACTTCATAAATTTGATGGCCGATGATAAATATAATGTGTTGACCTCAAAAAATGAGTCAACAGAAACCCAAGCACCGTTCCCGTCCACGTAAGTAGAAACCAAGCCACGTGTAATAGAGATCACTTTTTGAGATGGGAGCCAACAAAGTGTTCGAACTCCGAGGGTGAATCAATATTATAATGAGATGAAACACTCATAGATCAAATTCCAACAAGTAAGTAATATAGCATATATAAAGCTAGAGAGAGACGTGGAGTTTTTAGTATTTTGAGTTGCATTAGCCTTAAAATGATACAAGATAGGATATTTATAGCATTACAATTGAAGTTGTGATCATTGGATGAAGCACATGTGGCTTCATTCGACCCGCTAGGAGTCCCATCACCCACTTGCCTTAAGTAGCACTTTAGTATCTGCGAAAGGGAGAGCCGCCCAATGGCGTGTCAGTATATTTAGAAAAAGGCTGACAGGATTTGACTTGTTTAGGCTATAGGTTGTCACATCATTCACCAAATCCTTAAAATATCTGGAGAGCCTTCTTCTATCCGAAGTCCTTCGAAGTTGGGAGCTTCAGATGTTATAGCTTTGGTAAGGGGTTTCATTATTGAATGGCTCGACGGGACGCTACGTGGTAACCATTTGAGCCTTGTTGGTGAAGCGTAACAATAATCCCTCAAGTTCATGTATGATTATTCATATAATGCATGGGCTTTCATTTGTGATACGTTTTTACTAGGACGAACATTTCTCTGTGGTTAGTTTTTTGACATAAAACAATAGTCTCCCAAGTCCGAGTATAAATATATATGTCATAGTTGGAGTTTAAAGGATTTCGACATGACCCTTGAGAGATTTTTTTTAATAATTGAAGCTCCGTGGAGATGATATTCTTATTTGGAACGTTGATGTTTCGAAATGTTATGCTGGAATTTAAAAAATTTGTTTTGAGGCGTTGATGCTCCTAAGCTCTTGTGCTGGTGAAGAAGAGCCAAACTGCTGCCACCGAAGCCTCTTCAGCAAGTACTGCTGCTCCGGGCAAAACAATGAGTTTTTTGATGGGCAAAGACGACGAGCTAGCCCCGGAGGCACTGGCCATGCTTTCTCATGAAATCCAAACCGCCACTGCCACTTACTTCAGAGGCAGAATAAGGAATTCGTAGACGAGCTATCCAAGGCCACTGAAGAGGCCTAGAAGTCGTTGGTTGAGGTAGAGGCCCTGGAGAGATAGCACACTGAGGAGTTTTCCAGGCTGGAATCTGCCTTGGTAAAGATTGAAAGTTTGAAGAAGAAAATCTATCAAAACCAGTGGAAGATTCGGCTGAAGCTAGCTGGCACAAGAGTCACGTTTTTTATGTTTTAGTTGTTGAAATTGGTTGTAACTAACTTTCCCGCCTACCTTCTCCCTCCTTTTAATTTTCATTTGGTATTTATACACTGATGTAAGATTCATTTTAGATCAATGAGAATTCTTCTTCTCTTCCAATTAACATTTCATTGCCTCTTCCGCAATAAAATCCATCTTTCTCAGAGTGAGGTGGCCTCTCTTACGAAGATGATGGAGACTTCTGACACCCATCAAAGATAGCTCTGAAGCCCTGGAGGTGGTGAATAAAGAAAATGATGTACTGGAGCAGCAAGTGGGTGAACCATCAACCAGGTACTCAGATATTTGGACTTGCTGGGGAGGTCGAGGGGGCTAGGAAAAAAGCTCAATTTGCTGGCGAATATGCTGCTAAGGCATATATAGCCAGATGGCTCGTTGTCTACTATACGGTTCAGCAACTTCTAACATAGAGAATGCATTTTGCAAGAGTGTTTGCACATCCAAATTATCGAAAGCCGACTGCAGTAGTATTGAGTTTATCGCGGTTGCCATAAGAATATAATTATTGTTAGCTAGCTCTTGAATGAGAGCTTTTAACCACTATGACACACTTCCCCTTTTATTTATTAATTTATCTACTTTATAAATAAGTTTGAGGCTCCTCAAAATTTCAGGTAAGAAAGACTATGTGCCTCTGGTGAACAAACAAAACTACCATAACAAAAGCCACATAATATTTTCAATTGCATAGTATGAACTGTTCAAAATAATTAAGTATTTCGTTAATGAAAATGTCTTCTCATATTTTATGGCCAGGAGTTAGAATTGATTTGACCACTCTTCATATTAGGGAAAGGAGAAAGAGGATGGTGTTGGGTTCTTTGATACCCAATAAATCCCAGACAATAATGTTAAATCGGAATTACTCGGTTGGTATCGACCAAATGATTGAATCGAAATATTGACACCTTAATGGGCCGACCCGAACCTAGAACTATTTGGGCTATTGACAGTAGCCCAATTTAGTTAGAATTGCTCGTGGCCCGTTTCCCCACTTCAAGGACGGCTTATAAATGTTGGCCCGTGTGTTGGTTTTGACTTGGCCTTTTTTCTTCTATACCTAATATATCCTATATATTTGTGTCCCATCTTGTGGTTGTTCACGGGTGTTATTCCCTTTCTCAAAAGAGAGAAACTGGCTGTTTCTTCCATTGCCTTTTCATTTAGTTTTTCTTCTTTCTTTTATCTTTGTGGCTATAATAACACTATCATTTTGTGTCATTTGTGGGTGCAATCATAGCAACCGAAGTGGGGGCAAATAGTTGTCGTTCTTGGATCGTTAATTGAGGTATTGGTTGATATACTGAGCCCAAATTTCACAAATCAAAAATCAATTCTGCTACAATTGCTATCAGAGCAAGATGGTGTGTGAATTTCGACGAAAATCCAACCAGAAATATCTAGAAAATTGGCAAAGAAGCAGATCGAAAATCTGTCCAATTTTTCTCTCAAAAATGGTACCTACAACTGTGTTTTTTAGCTAAATCGATGCCGATTGAAAAATCCAAGACAACAGGCAAACTATCCAGGCAGAGGCACAACAGGCAGTGGTGCATATGTCAGTGACACGTGGTGATTCCAACAGAGTGCACGTGGGCACGATTCTCGAGATGATTTTTTCAGGTAGAATATTTCTAATATGACTTTTAATGATTTGGTGTCGTTAGTTTCGTGTTTCAGGTTATATAGTGACATCTAGACGATTTTGTCCTTTGTGCATTCGAGATTCGATTTTGCTTGATTGGTTGTCATGGTTGTTGGAAGCTTGAGAGAAAATAGTAGAGGCCCTAAAGTGATAAAGTCTCATCTCTTGTTATTTACGAACTCAGATTGGTCCGCTACGGTATATTGGGTTATCCAAATTTAAATTTCAGCATTAGCGCTTTACCGTGTGGGGGTAACCATTATTTATGCTAGAAATTTAGGAATTATTTGTTCTGTTTGAAGTGTCTATTTTGATTGCAACTTGGTAATTGCTTTTGTGCTTTAATTTTCATTTAATCACCATGTGAGACTGCATCGCATGAGAATTTGAATTTTTGTTGATATGTGTTCGTGTTGAATTGATATTCTATTAGAACACCTAAACTTTACCCGTTTAAACATTCCGTTGATACTGATATCTTGAGTCTCACGGAACCTAATGAATCTAGAACGGTGTACACCGTGACGTTAGGATTATTTTGTGTGACCTATTTGTGCACTTTAGTTGTTCTATTTTTCAAAATGTCTTCAACTTTCGAAGTTGGAATTTTCAATGGAAAAGTGAAATTTTCAATTTGGTAACAAAAGATGAATATCAGGTTCAACAAAAAGTTTCAAAAGCTACAGTGACATATTTTCTACAAATTTGACAGAAGCACAAAAAGAAAAATATGATGAACTTGCTTACAATTCAATTATTTTACACCTATCTGACACTATTTTGAGAAAAGTTGGTAAACTTGATACCATACTAGAACTTTTGGAAAAAATTAGAAGATTTATATTTGTTTAAGTTTACTCATAATAAGTTATACTCACTTGAAAGATTTTTGAATTTTAAAATAAATTCTTCAAAGGATGTTGATGATAATTTGGATATTTTTAATAAACTTGTTGAAGATATTGTTAATTGAGATAAGAATGTGTCTGAAACTTATAAGGCGATTATTTTATTGAATTCTATGCTTGACTCATATATAGAGGTCAAGAATGTGATTAAGTATGGTAGGGATACCTTAACACCTGATATTGTCATTGATTCTCTTAGAAGTAAAGAAATGGAGATTAAAGCTAAAAAAGAAGATAAAAGGAATGGTGAGATACATATAATAAGGATTAGAATGAAGTCTAAGCAAATGAATTTGGATAGAGATCAAGACAATAATGATTCGAGTAGTGACTCGAGTGATGAAGGTAGTAAGAAGAAAGGTAAGAGTTGGGACAAGTCCGGTGATAAGTGGTGTTACAACTATGATAAGTTTGGACACTTTATCAAGGATTGTCCCAAGAAGAATGATAAGTAGAATGGTAAGATGAGAGGTAAGACAAATGTGGCTATAGGGTCAAGTAATGACCCTAGTGAGGTTTATTGAGAGTAAACCTAGTTACTACATTGCATCTGTGTGTAATCATTTCTACAAGTGTGTGATTGCTTAATTCTTTTGCATGATTATATGTTGTATTTCAACGTGTTTAATATATACATTTGCATGAATTTGAGAGCTATTTGATTACTTGGTGTAATTCTTTTGCATGTATAGTAGGTTGGGATAAATTAATAGTAAGTATGAGAATATCTTTTGGTAATGTGGAATATAGATGCTTAGGGGTACATTGGTTGTATGTACCAGGGATGTGGAGTGTGACATTTGAATCACGAGTGGAGATATGATTAAATATTGGAATCCTTTATCTGCGAAGACCTTAATCAGGTGGAGTGTGAGTAACACTTTCACTTTTATCACTTCTGTTAAGTGGAGACCCATTATTCACTTAGATTGAGAGAAATGATGTGGTGATAGAGGATTATCCCTTGAACTTAGGATCTATTGTGGTTTACCAGTTAGACATGAGTTAAGTAATCAGCTTAGTGAGCATGGTAGGTGATGATAGGAGATATGTGTTCTCAAGGTGCGAGCAATACAGAATGGGATATATTAAGTGTGGTGATATCTTTTCATGAGTTCATTTATGCATTTATTGCATGTGTATTTTGACTGTTCAATTGATTAATTTAGTGTTAATATGTTGTTCTGTATAAATGTACTTTTTTAAAAAGACCTATGGGTTACCCTATGTTAAATCTTCATCGCATGCATAATATGCTCTTAATTGATTACTGTGATTATCTCTTTTATTTGGGCATTTGTCTTTAACCTTAGTCCTGGTGAATACATGAAGTAGGTATGGTATGTATTTAGGATCCGAAACACGAGGTAAGGTTATGATTTCAATTTTATTGGTTTCCTTGATTATGCAAGTATTAAATTTGTGTTTTGATTGCTTGTAGGTTTATTGGGCATCAAGGTGGAGATTTGTTGGATTTTTTTATATCCAATAAATCTCAAGTAATAATGTTAAATTAGAATTACTCAGTCGGCATCGACCAAATGATTGAATTGAAATATTGACACCTCAATGGGACAACCGAACTTGAACTATTTGGTTCATTGGAAGTAGCAAAATTTAATTAGAGCTGTTTGTAGCTCGTTTTTCCACTGTTTCCCCACTTCTTAGATGGCTTATAAGTGCTGGCCCGTATATTGATTTGAACTTGGCCTTTTTTCTTCTATACCTAATGTATCCTATATATTTGCTGTCCCTTCTTGTGGTTGTTCATGCGTATTATCCCCTTCCTTAAAAGAAAGAAATCGGTTGTTCCTTCAATTGCCTTTTCATTCGACTTTTCTTCTTTCTTTTGCCTTTGTGGCTTCTTGAATAGGTGCCTTTGTGGCTATAATAACAATGTCACTTTGTGTCCTTTGTGGGTGCATTCGTAGCAACCGAAGTGTGGACGGGTGGTTGTGGTTCTTGGGTCGTTAATGAAGGTGGTCAATCTCTATTGGATTTGATAAACTGAGCTCAAATTCTACTAATCAAAGATCAATTCCGCTACAGGTGTGGTTGGGGAGCCATCGTGCAGAGCGGATAGAACGAAAGCGTATACCACTTTTTTCTGTTCTTTTTTTTGTGTTTTTTTAATTTAATTATAGAGAATTAAAATGGGTAGAACCCTAGTGTAAGAAATATTATTTGTAGTGACAATATAATTACCCTTTTAGTTATTATTAGATCATGACTATAATTATAAATTTGTTGTGGTGTATTTATTGAAAATATGTTTTAAATGTGGTGTAACTATAATGTGGTGTAGTAAGTAAAATTTGTGGTGGTAATATAATTACCCCTTTGAAATTCATAAACATTTTGAGTTAAGAATCTTATAAATTTTTTAGGTTTTATTTAGGTGCAACTGACGAATTGACGATTGAAGCTAAAGAAAATTGCAGAAAGGGCTCTCTTCTGACATAGTTGATTGTAGAATACAAAAAAAGAAAGAAAAGACTAAGAAAACATAAAAATTAATAAAAATAAAGGTTAATTACCTGATTGGTCACTGAACTTTGCATAAGGTTTTTAGGGGGTTACTGTACTTTAAAATTTTTCTGGTTACCCGCTGAACTTTAAAAGTTCCCATTACTCACTAAACATTAATTACCTGATTGGTCATTGAATTTCAAAAGTTTCCCAATTAGTAACTGAACTTTACATTTTGTAAATATGTAATTACATTTTGTGAAGTTCAGTAACTAACGGAGAAATTTTTGGAATTCAGTGACCCCTTGGAAACTTTACACAAAGTTCAATGACCAATCAGGGAATTAACTCTCTCTGTGCCTGTCTCAAGAACCGATATTTACAGCCAGATGTTTTGTGGTTTGGTAGCTAGTGTGTTAAGGTCTGGTCTAATCAAATTTCTTAAGCTAGGTTTTAGGTTACTGAACGTTTGCCTTAAATTAGTCGATACTTGTAATGTGGATTGAAATTCAGATTTGTTGAGTAATGAGCATACTTGGATCTGTCTCAGATAGTTTATCTTTAATGTTTGTTTGTTAATGAAATGAGTAAACATATTAAACAATCATCTAAAATTAGAAAAACAAAAAGTGTATAATAGCGATTTTACCTAATTGCTGGGTACTTTGGAGTAAGACCTAGCGCATTTGATGAGAGAGGAAATGTGTTCTATCATTGGCCCTGAATTTAGAAAACAAAAAGAATTTGCAAAGACGTGTAATTAATCTTCTGCATACAACAAACAAGTAAAAATTCTTCATGAATTTCTATAATCTCCGAGAATTCCAACAAACTTACAATTTGGAATCCGTTTGATGATTTTGATCCTCATTGGTAGAAAATATAGGCATTCTGCTTGGAAGTTCTATAATACTGGCCCGCTGGGGAAATTTTGAAAGATTATTGATTTAAAGAGAATGAAAGAAAAAATCAAGGAATTGAACTCACCGGATTTGCACTCAGCTTACCAGCTTTTTACAATGCTCTGTTTTTAGAGTAAAAAATGAAGGAAAAAAGGAACCCCTTCTGGCTGTGCTTCTCGCTGAATATATAAACTTTTATAATATGGTTTAAATACAAAAATGTCAACCATAATTCACCTATTACAAGACTACATACCTGACAGGTTTATCACCATACCGTTTATAATTCAAAATATACTACCAAACATGTACTAGAAAAATTAGAAAATGATGATAACAAAAGATAGATAGGTTGACAGCCAAAATGTCATGCTACTTCAACATTCCTCCTTGACATTTTTGCTAGAAACACCAAGAATATCTCTTAGTGTTTCAAACTTTCCTTTCCCCAATGACTTTGTTAGAATATCAGCATGTTGTTCATCAGACCTACAATGTACCAATTTAATTTCCTTCCTTTCTTGTACCTCCCTGATTGAATGGTACTTAATCTTGATGTACTTGGTCCTACCATGGAGCACAAGATTTCTAACCATTTTTGTTGCACTCTGATTGTCACAAAATATGGTTGTAGCTTCATTCGGTTTATACTTCAAATCCTCCAGCACTTTTCTTAGCCAAACAGCTTGGTTAGTAGCTTCAAATGCAGCAATGTACTCAGCTTCTGTAGTCGACTGAGCCACAATTTTTTGCTTCGATGAATTCTAGCAAATGATGCTTGAACCCATGTAGAATATATACCCTGAAGTACTCTTCATATCCTCTGGACTTCCAGCCAATCAGTATTTGTATAACCAGTTAATTTCCAGCTTTCTGACCTCCTAAACTAGATTCCTAAATCCTCTGTTCTTTTAACATATCTTAGGACTCTTTTAGCTACCTGAAAGTGCAAATCACTAGGGTCTTCTCTGAATCTGGAAAGGATGTTTGGAGCATAAGTCAAATCAGGTCTAGTTGCTGTGAGGTAGAGCAGGCTGCCTACAATACTCCTATAGACCTTTGCATCTATTTTCTTGGCATCATCATTCTTCAGCAGACTTGTATTCTGAACCAATGGAGTTGCTATTGGTTTACAATTCTCCATGCTAAACTTCTTCAAGATTTTATTAGCATACTTCTTCTGGTACATGAAGATCCCTTTATCAGATTGATTGATCTCCATTCTTAGAAAATACTGCATCTTTCCCAAGTCTGTCATCTCAAATGCTAAACCTATTGTGTATACCCCTTGACAACCAGTCTTGCTTTCAGCTTGTTAACTGATCCATTAGGGTTCAATTTCATTTTGTACACCCATTTAACCTTAATCACTTACTTATTCTGAGGTCTCTCTGTCAATTCCTAGGTGTCATTCTTCTTTATCATCCTGATTTCCTTCTCCATTGCAGCCATCCACTTAGATGACTTAGAAGTTTCAACAAAACTTGCTGGTTCTACAATTGTAGCATTGCATCTANTTAGAAGTTTCAACAAAACTTGCTGGTTCTACAATTGTAGCATTGCATCTACCTTGATGTCTCTGCTGGAGATTACCTTTCTTGACTGAGGGTTGAATACCATATAACCTTTGGTATTGTTGCAATAGCCAACAAGTATTCCAACTTCAACTTTATCACTGAGTTTATCCCTCTTTGCATCAGGAACATGAGTGTAACACACACTCCCAAACACCTTTAAATGTGAGACTTTAGGTTTAGCATCATACCAAGCTTCATATGGTGTTTTTCTCTCCAAAAATTTTGTTGGCAAACGGTTGAGAAGATAAACTGTTGTATTGACTGCTTCTGTCCAGAATTCTTTGGGAATTTTCTTCTCAATCAATAAGCACCTAGCCATCTCCATTATCGTCCTATTTTTCCTTTCACTCACACCATTCCGTGAGGGGAATATGGAATGGTTAATTGATGCTTAACACCTTCAGCCTTACAGAAATCATCAAACTACCTACAGCTGTACTCAAAACCATTATCAGTCTTATGGCCTTTATATTGCATGCACTTTCATTCTCTACCATGTTTTTGAATGTTTAGAATATAGCTGCAGCCTCAGACTTAGCCTTTAAAAAGTAAACCCAACACATTCTAGAGAAATCATCAATAAAAATGATGAAGTACCTGCTGCCATTCAATGTAGTGGTCCTCATTGGTCCACAAATATCTAAATGCACTAATTTAAGCATAGTTATGGCTCTCCTTGATTGATTTTTTTGGAAATGGTAGCCTGGTTTGCTTCCCAAGTTGGCAAACATCACACACGCACAATTCATCCTTGATTTCAAGCAGATTCTCAACCAAACTGAACTCATTTAATTGCCTCAATGAATTGTAACTAACATAGCCAAAATGTTTATGCCATAAAGTAGAATTATCCAAGACAGAAATAAGTGCTTGTGTGGTGATGTTTTTCCAATCAATAGGGAAATTTCTGTTCTTCTTTTCAACTATCATCACTTCACTTCTATTTTTGTCTAGTACAGTGCAATCATTGTCTTTAAAGATAAGTGTGTGATTCTTTTCAAGCAATTACCCAACACTAACTAAATTTTGGTCAATCTCAGGCACATAAAGAACATCAGTAATATGTTTCATACCTGCAAATGTCTGCACTTCGATTACACCAATCCCCTTCACATCAACATAGTCTCCATTGCTAACCTTCACCTTAGATGAGTAGGCCTTGTTCAATTCAAAAAAGATATTTGAGTTTGCTATCATGTGGTGTGTACAACCACTATCTAGCAACCAATTTCCTCCTTTGTTTCAATGGCCTGAATAGCTGTAAATAGATGTTCCTCCTGCAGATCTTGCTAATTCTCCGCAACCTGAGCTTGTTGCTGTGTTTACTTCCATTTTCTGGTTTTGCACACCTTTTCAACATAGCCTAATTGCTTGTAACTTCTACACTGGACACCAGGCCTATACCAACACCATTTTAGAGAATGCTCCTTTCTTTTACAATGAGGACAAGGTGTAAATTTTTCCTCCTTGTTGCAAGTTTTGTTGCCTTCATGTTCCTTCTTCTCAGTCTGAACCATCTTCATTCCAAGGCTTGTTTGAGCTTTATATCTTCCTTTAACAAACAAGGCTCCTTCAATATGTTCTTCTTACCTCATCAACCTTCTTTGCTTTGTTGCTGGAAGGGCATTAACCAATTTAGCTAAAGTAATTGATGACTGATCTCTTGAACCCTCAAGTGATGATATCTTGGCTTCAAACTTCTTAGGTAAGCTGATCAGCACCTTTTCCAGCACTCTTTTATTTGGTAAATCGTCTCCCAACAGTCTAATCTGATTTACAACCTTCATCAACCTGTCTGCAAAGTCTTTTATCATCTCAGTTTCCTTCATTTTCAAGGTCTCAAACTCCTTTCTCAAGTNTCTGATGTACAACATTCATCAACCTTTCTGCTAAGTTTTTTACCACCTCAGTTTCCTTCATCTTGTAGCTCTCAAACTCCCTTCTCAAGTTGAGCATTTGCATCTGTCTAGTTCTCACATTTCCTTGGAATTCCTCATTGAGTCTATCCCAGACTTCTTTTGTCATTTCACAAGTCATTATTCTTGTGAAAATAGCATCTGGAATAGCAGACTGAATGCATGAGAGAGCTTTGAACTTTTTGGCAACATCTTCACTGTGTCGTTTGATTTGAACAACTGTAGGGTTAGCTTTCAATGGTGGAGGTTCAATGCGTGTCTCCGTTATCTCCCAAAGGTCATAAACTTTGAGATAGGCTTTCATCTTTGCAGCTCAGAAGTTGTAGTTTTCCCTATTGAAGGCTGAGGGTAGTGGTGCTGAGAAACCTGTTGATGCCATCATTTTTTTCTGTCAACTCTGTTTTCTTCTGCTGATGGTTCCCTTTTTTGTTACTTCAATTCTTCTTCCTTCTTTTTGCGGTCCCTTTCTAAGAACTAGGGAGCTCTGATATCATGAAAAATTATTGATTCAAAGAGAATGAAATAAAAAAATCAAGGAACTGAACTCACCGGATTTGCACTCAGCTTATCGAATTTTTACAATGCTCTGTTTTCAGAGTAAAAAATGAAGGAAAAGATGAACCCCTTTTTGCTGTGCTTCTTACTGAATATATAAACTTTTACAATATGGTTTAAGTACAAAAATATCATCCATAATTCACCTACTACAAGACTACATACTTGACAACTTTATCACCATACCTTATATAGTTTATAATTCAAAATATACTACCAAACATGTACTAGAAAAATCAGAAAATGATGATAACAAAAGGTAGGTAGGTTGATAGCCAAAATTTCATGCTACTTCAACAAATTTGCAAGAATATAGCTTGTAATGTTTGTATCGGAAGAAATCGGGACATTTTGTCATGATTTCTAATCGTTGAACCTTCATCTACCAGTGCACCAATAGAGCTGTATTTTCATTCCCTGTGATTACTATATCATCGGCATACATGAGAGCATAAATAATCAGCTTGTCATTTGTTAAGTAGAACAAAGAGTTAACTGCTCTTGACTGATTGAACTTTCCTTCTAGCAAGGTATTCTTCAGTTTCTCATACTAAACTCTTGAAGCTTGTCTCTACCCAATACAATGTTTTTTCTTACTTACAAATGTGGTTTGGATGTACCTTGTCATTTAATCCTTATGGTTCGCTCATGTACACAGTTTCTTATAGCTTCTATTTAGGAAAGCATTATTAATAGCAATCTGCCTTGCCAAATTTTTAGACTTCAAGAGACTTCCAAGGTTGATATTTTAGTAACAGGTTAAAGTCTCACAAAACTCCACTCTGCAAACCCTTTGTCACCAATCTAACCTTGTATACCTCCACTTTTCATTCTGACTTTTACTTTACTCTATATACTCATTTATTTCCAATAACTATAGTTAGATAATGGATGAACCAGCTTCTAGTATCTATATCCATTAAAGCATCCAATACATCAGTGATTTCTCTCTCTCCAACTCTTTCTTGATAGTGCTTCCGTAACATTCCCAAGTTCAATTTTCCTTAAATTCTTCACTTGTTTATTCTGTATAGCTTGTCATGCATAGACCTTAGGCTTAAAAACACCAGCTTTTCTTCTAGTTATCATATGATGTAATGTGGCTGGTTCTGTTCTTTACAGTTCACGAAGATATTTAATTTATTTAGCACTATTGTAATTAAATTTATGTTCCGGCATATTTTGATTATTATTATTTTGAATTGGTATTGCAAGCAGGATGCCACAGGCTAGAGGAAGACATAAATGAACATAAATATTGCAATTCATTCCTGCCTATACATTCAGTCCAGAAATATGAGTAAAATCCAACGTTCAGTTTTGTGTGTGTGTTCTTAGCTTTCTTGCATACATTATATTACGCCTCGCCAACAAGGCTCAAGTGGTTGCCATGTAATGTCCCACATCGAGCCATTGTGACGATGTACAATGAACGAAGCCCCTCACCGAAGCTATGACACCCAAAACTCCAGCTTCGAAGGATTTCGGACAGAAAAAGGCTCCCCAGATCTTTTAAGGATCTGGTGAATGAGATTGATGTGATAATCTACAGCCAAAACAAGTTAAATCCTGTTAGCCTATTCTCCAAAAGTACTAACACACGGTAGGGCAACTCCCCCTTTCGCAGATGCTCAAGTGCTCTTAGGACAAGTGGGTAATGGGACTTCCAGAGGTTTGGATGAAGCCATGTGTGCTTCATTGGAGAAGCCATGTGTGCTTCATCCAATGGTCACAACTTCAATTGTAATGCTATAAATATCTCCTCTTGTATCATTTTAAGGCTAATGCAACAACACGTATTAAAAACTTCACTTCTCTTTCAAGCTTTATATATGCAATTGTCCAAGATATCTCTTAAAGTTTTATCAATATTTTCTATTGTATTTTTGTTGGCCATTGATACTTCAATTAAATAAATCTATATTTTTCAAAACTTCACAACTTATAAAGCACTCCAAAAATAAAATCTGATCTAAGCATATAACCGTTAATGATGGCATAACAAAAAAAAAAAATTAGCAAGTAAATCCATTTTATTAATGTCACGGGCCCATATGACTTTTCTCCTGATTTATCTATTCCTTTTAGATGTCCAGATGTGCTTGTATTAGTCTGTCTTTGATTGCTAAATTATATTTGAAAATTTTGGGGTAGATGAACTCTGTTAAAGTTTTCCATAAATAGTCCCTAACATCGATAACGGAAGAGGGTTGCAGTGGGTACTTATGTAAATATCGTGGAATAAGGTTTGTGATAACCAGCACATATAACTTTGTTCAAATTTTAAACAGAATGAAAGTACAAAAGAGGGTTTATAAAACTCACTTTAAATTTATTGGAAATAAGATTTATTTTGATGTCGTTTGGACTACACAGATAAAAAATAGAACATTTAATCCTTTGTTTCCATGTTTCAAGGGGATTCCCTATTAACTTATTCCATCTCAAAACTGCCAAAAATAAAAATAAAAAACAATTATAGGAAAAAAAAATAAAAAAAAATTTAAGAAATCA
This sequence comes from Fraxinus quadrangulata, assembly GCA_903798255.1. NCBI lineage: Eukaryota > Viridiplantae > Streptophyta > Magnoliopsida > Lamiales > Oleaceae > Fraxinus > Fraxinus quadrangulata. The sequence goes on along the minus strand of CAIGRB010095595.1, from coordinate 14,737 downwards.
TATACATTAAGCCTAATCCCACTCTTATTGCGCAGAAATTTTCAAATTGACAATGTTTAAGTGCTGATACAAACACAAAATGTGTTTAGCTGTTATCAATTTTAAGCCAAACAAACAATACAAAGATAGACAAAAATATTAAACACTTAATGCTACACAATTTCAAACATTTCGAGATGTTTTTAGAATTACGCAACATACTTAGCTAATTTACCAAAAAATTAAATTGATACACAAGCAAGCCTTAGCATTCGAAACCATCCCATATTGTTATAAATTCAAATAATAATTGAATAGTAGGTTATAAAACTTTTTAAAATCTAATAATAATTGAGGGATGAATTTTGATTTATACTAAAGTAATGAGGATATTATTGTCGTTTAAAAGTCTCTCCTCAATCCCCACTTTTTAAATATTTTAGATGTGCAAAACCAGAACCCCACTAGTTATGATACTCTGCTAGAGATGATGAAGTGCGAGATCATCAACGAAGAATGGAAGAATCACCGCAACAAAGGCCTCTAACAGTCCCCTTTTTGGCATACAAAGATGTAGATCCCAACCCCAAGGGGAAATAGGGAGAGAACTTATGTCCCACTTGATGGACCAATAATGGAATTAGGCCAATAATATTATCGCCTACAATTCATGCCAGGTAATTGCTACCACAATATTGAATACAGTCCCCTTTTTGGCATACAAAGATGTAGATCCCAACCCCAAGGGGAAACATAGGATATCAAGGCCTCGTGGACTCCTCAAAGAATGAGAGACCATGGGTGAAGCGCTGAACCTAGAAATAGGAACGATGCACTCCTCTATTGCACATACCACCATTGTTACGGCTATAATACTTCTGATTGCAGGGATATCGCACTACACCTTCAGCAGAATCAAAGAAGTAATCGCCATCAGCAAGGGAATTCACCCTCGCCATGGTAGGCTAGACGGCCCAGGCGTAAAGATGTGAGGTCACTTCGTTGAGAAGCATCCCCGTAGTGGATGAGAGAGCACGACAACGAAAGGTCTTCAGAAGGACAACGTCAGCATAGGGGCCTCCGACTAATGTGAATGACGTACCTATCGGAGAGATAGATACAATTTTAGAAGGAACCTACGTCAACGATGAAACAAAAAACTCCCAAAGAAACTACACAAGGGAGGCAAAAAACTCCCCAATGGCCAGCTATATAGTCGATAATAGTTCTTGGGAAAGGTGGCTACTACCTATCGCTTTCTCCTAGGAGGATGCTGTGGGTGTACACTATCCCTATTGTGATGCCCTTGTAGTAGGAGTAGTTTGGCTCGTAACGGGTCAAAACATATACTAGTAGACAATGGTAGCTCCATTAACATTCTCTTTAAAATCACATTTGATAAAATGATTGTAGATCATGAATTGACTCCCATCAATACCCCCATTATACAGTTTCACCATTGACACAATCATCCCGAGAGAAAAAATAACTCTTGTAGTGGAGATGGGTGAACCATCTCAAACAACCCTAAACTTCATGGAATTCTCGGTGGTAGATAACCGATCTGCCTACTAGGGGGTGCTGGGAAGACCTGCCCTGAAAAATATATAGGCTATCACGTCCATTCAATACCTATGTTTCAAGTTCCCAATTGAGCGCAGGATAGCTATGATTAGAGGTGAATAGAGAGAGCACAATAGTATTACTTGAACTCGATAAGGAAAGTCAAGCTTAGAGATTTCAACGTGGTACTAATGGACGTTGACATGGTCGATGCCCCTGAAGGACATACCTCTAAACAAGGAGACATCGAGATGTCGGATGCCCATGAACGAAGGGTCATATTTGTCGAATTGGACCCTCATTTTATCGAGACTAACGCCAAAATAGCTCAAGTGGAAGAGTTGGAGAGTTTTCTGGTGGATCCTCATGATCTCACCAAGGCATTACAGGTGGGAAAATACTTATCACATGAGGCTAAAGAAAAACTCAAGGATTTTTTATACAAAAAAAACCCGAATGTCTTTGTTTGGAAGCATGATGACATAATCGGTATTGACCCAAAGGTCAGTGCCATCATTTGAAAATTGATCCTAAGGTTGCCTCGCATAGGTAGAAAAGAAGCCCTCAACCCGAAGAGGCATAAGGCCTTAAAGGAAGAAGTACAGAAATTGATAAGCGATAGTTTCATCAGGGAAGCCAATTATTTGAGATGGTTTCCCACCTAGTATTGGTCAAGAAGCACAATGACAAGTGGAGAGTGAATCGACTTCTCCAACCTCAACCAAGCTTTTCCCAAAGAGAGCTTCCATCTCCCAATGATAGACCAACTTGTGGACTCCACCGCTAGGCATGAATTGTTAAGCTTCACAGATGCTCATTCAGGTTATAATCAGATTTCCATACATCCAGCGGATGAATAAAACACCTCATTTATCACTGATAGAGGTTTAAACTGCTACAAAATAATAACCTATGGGTTGAAGAATGCCAAGGCTATTTACCATACACTTGTCAATAAGATGTTCACTGACGTAATTAGCAAAGAAAATGGAGGTCTACGTAGATGACTTGCTCGTAAAGTGCCTGAAAACCATAGACCATATGAAATACCTTGACGAAACTTTTCAAAATTAGAGAAGGTACGTGAAGAGGCCTTACAAAGTATGAAAAATCTTTTAGGCCAGGTCTCCCGTCCTCTCATAGCCTATCACTAATGAACCATTGCAACTCTATTTTGTCATATCTGATGAGGCTATCAGCTTAAATCTCATAAAAGAAGAAGGCACCTACCAGCTGCCTATCTATTATGTGAACAAGGTACTTCTGGTAGTGGAGACTAGCTACCATGACTTGGAAACGTTAGCTCTCTTCCTGGTTACTACCTTTAGAAAGCTAAGGTCGTACTTCCAAGCTCATAGCATACATGTACTAACCAAAATCTCGCTCAAACAAGTGCTTCAAAATCCCGATGCTTCAAGAAGTTTGGTAAAGTAGAATGTGGAGTTTAGCGAATTTGACATTGTTTTCAAAGCAAGAACCGCTATAAGGCCCAGGCCTTTGTAGATTTCGTAGTAGAATTTAGCAATGTCCCTGAAATAGAAAAAGTGATGGAGCCTATGGAACCTCCCACGTGGAACCTATTTGTAGATGGTTCCTCTAGGAAGACGGACTCGACAGCTAGCGTGGTCTTAGTCAACCCTGAAAGTCACAAACTTAACTGTGCAGTAATTTTAGTATTCCAGGCTACCAATAACATGGCACAGTATGAAGCATTGCTAGCTGACCTTAGATTGGCCAATGAGACGCAAATGAAGATGATACTCATTAATAAGGATCCATGGCTAGTAGTTAGCCAAGTTAATGAAAATTTCACTGTAAGGGATAAGGGTATGGCTGCATACCTCAAATTGGTAATGGATTTTCTCCCATCTTTTGAAAAGTTCGAGCTAGCTCAATCCCGTACATAGAATGCACATTCCGATGCTTTATCATAGCTAGCTAGTAGTAAAGATTCCGAACTACTAATGCTGGTGCCAATTGAACACTTACCTAGACCATCAATCTCTAAGAGTAAAGAGGTGATGTGAGTGGAAGACACGCCTACATGGATACAACCTATAATAATCTTTCCTCAAAGACCAGGTCATCCTCAATGATAAAGAGGAGCCCACAAACTTAGAATAAAGGTAGTGTATTTCATTTTCCAGGATGACACTGATGCTAAAAATCAATGTTTGAAAGCTCGACCTAATAAATTATTGAACTAAAGAACCAAGACAATTACCAACGATATCTTGACCCCATGATCACAAAACTTGTAAAACTTACTTAAATTGATGAATACCACAAGAATTTAATTCTTGATAAGTTCGGAATTAATTTAATGAAGAACTAGTAGAAACAATATGCCTTACAATATTATATTTCAAATTGTGTGTTTTTACAATAAAAAGAATGATCATATTTATATGGAATCCATAAAACTTAGTTAAAAATGTAATTGCTCCTAAAAGATATCAAAAAAGATACCACAAAAAGTTTTAACTAAAATAGAAGTTCAGGTGAAATTTGAAAAAAAAAAAAAAAAAAAA
>CAIGRB010095594.1:0-13042 GCA_903798255.1 Fraxinus quadrangulata | reverse complement strand
CATTTTATTGAGTCAAAGACTTCTAATTAATTAAAACCTACTAAAAGAGTCCAATATTGATATACTAATCTTAGCCCCATCAAAAACTAATTAATTGACTCAAATAAAAAGAGAAAACAAAAATCTATTTCATTTTAGTCCCTCCACTTCAATCTACCACAGAAAAAAAAAAAAAAATTTAATTAATTAATTAATTTTTTCCTAAAAATTCTCGAGTGTTACACTGCATTTCTCATTTCTTTAGTGGATCTCCTTAATGAAATTTGTTCTTGAGGTTGTTGAATTTATTTTTTTGAAACAATCTCTTAATTATTTATTGGGGAGTCTGGAATATTATCTTGATCCAAATTGCTCTTTGAACAAGTTCTGGAGCAAAAATTTGTGTTTGGTCCTGATTATTATCAATTGCAATAGAAGAGATATTTATGTATTCCTCCTTAAAGACAAAATCACTGATCTTATCTCCTCATGCAAACTCCACATCCTTAGAGAACTGGACATTTTCCATTTTGAAGATTGATTTGGCAATGAAATCATAAAATTTGTAACCTCTTGACCCCTCAGAGTATCCAATAAAATAGCAATTGAGAGTTCTAAAATTTGGCTTATTTTCTAGTGGCCTAAAGCCTTGCCTTAGCTGGATAACTCCAAATGTATAAGTACTTTATAGTGGGCTTTTTGATTATCCAAAGTTCATGAGGGGTTTTGACAATTGCTTTACTTGGAACTTTATTGTGAATATAAGTTATAGTTTTAATGCTTCTCTTCAGAGAGATTTTGGTAAGGTGGAATGATTAATCATACTCATTAGCATGTCCTTAAGTGTTTCATTTCATCTTTCAGCAACAACATTCGTGCTAGGAGAAAAGGCTCTGGATGTTGTTTTCCTATTGCGTCATATATGCCGTAATATTCACTAATCAGATCTAACGTGTTGTATTTTTTGCTGAGTTGATTTTCAACTTCAGCTTTATAAGCCTTGAACATGTCTAGTGATTGAGATTTCTCATGAATAAGATATAGGTAGGCAAAACCAAAACAAATCGTCTATGAATATAATAAATGATGATTGACCATTCTAAGAAGTTGAAGTGAATGACCCACCGATATTCGTAAGAATTATTTCTAAAATGTCTAAAGTCCTATAGACCTCTAATCTCCTTATATTTATTTGTTTCTCCTTAATACAATTTATAAAAACATTTAAGTCTGAAAAATCAAGGGGATCAAGCACTCCTTCTGACACAAGTTTGTCGATTAACTTTTGAGAAACGTGACCTCACCTCTTGTGCCAAAAGAAGCGAAATTCTCATCGGTTAATTAACATTTAATACCTTATGAATTCACATGCAATGTTTCATTATTAGAGGCAATTGAATTAAGAAAATATAGATTATCATATCCAGATAAAAAACTGGTATCCACAATATTTGAATCAAGAAAAATACTAAATTTATAATTTCCAAACGGACAAGAATAATTGAATTTATCCAAAACAGAATTAGAAACCAAATTTCGTCTAAAATATGGTACCACAAAAGTCTTTTTCAAATCCAATTTAAAACCAGTCTTTAATTATAATCTAAAAGTCCCTATAGCCTTTATTTCAACTGATTTGCCGTCGCCCATATAGATAAATCTTTCAACATCATTTGGCTTTCGGTTGTTCAGAAAACCTTGCATAGACGCACTTCTAGGAGTAGTGACACCGTAATAAATCCAAAAAGCACGTCTAGATAGTGAAACTAAATTAACCTCAGAACAAACCAAGGTGAAAAACTTACATTTCTTTAAGCCAAGCGTGGTATTTAGTACAATTCGTTTTTAAGTGTCTCGGGATTCCACAAAAGTAATAGCCAGATGATTAATCATTTTCAAGTTTTTGCTATTTCTTTTGAGCTAGACCGGTGCAGTTTCCTTAATCTTTCATTTCTTAAACTTGTCCTTAAATGTACTAGCCAAGTGCGCACTTTCAGTTTTATCTTGCTTCAGCCTTTCTTTTTCTTGCATATAGTATGAAATGAGTTCATTTAGAGTCCGCTTCTCCTTTTGACAGTTATAACTAGTCTTAAATTGATTGTATTGTATAGGAAGAGAAATTAAAACCAAATGCACAAGCAAATTATCACATAGTTTAAGCTTTAGTGCTTTTAGTTTTGAAGTAATATGAAATATTTCCATGATGTACTTTCGAAAATTTTTGATTTACCTTTATACTTTACTGAAAGTAAGTTCGCGAGAAACGTATTAGTTTTGGCCTAATCACATTTTGCAAAGCATTTTTCAAGTTTATCAAGAAATTCTTTGGCTGTAGTTACTATATCAGACACAACACCCCTAAATGATTATTGAATACCATGCTTCATGATCATAAGACTCATGTGCTTTGAACGATCTCACTTATCAAAGTCCTATTTTTCATGAGCGAAACTTTTATTCGGAAGTGCAACAGTTGTTCAGTCCTTTATGCAATGTCTAAGTCAATGCAACCAATAACAATCTGAGCGTTCTATTTCAAGTCCTTAAAGTTCGTTCCATTTAGCACAGGAATATAGTTGATATTTGCATATGTTGTAGAAGTAGAAGAATTAATTGCATACTTGTGGCAGAGGAATCCATGTTTACAAATAATATAAATAAAATCAACACATGAGGAAGTACTACTTCCCTTACAGTGAAAGTAAAGAATAATAGGAAAACAGTAAAAAATGAGTAATACTTCCTTTACAAAAAGCACAAGTGTAAGCAAAAATAAAAGTAAAAGCAAAATGCAAATACTTCTAGTGCTGGGCAAACTATATCTGTCAATCTGAGCAAGCGCCCTGATATATCACGGTAGATCGGTTGGTCCATATTCCTGGTATCTACGATAATGCCAACCATCGATAGCAAGCGCATCTGCAACTTGGTTCCCCTCTCTAAAGATGTGGGAAATCATAAACACACAGCCATCTTGATATCCGAAGTATATTAGCTTAGACAAAAGATGTTACTTTGACAACATATTGTTTAAATTAATAAATTTAGAACATTAGATAATCGAAATAAATTTTAGTATAAAATTTTGAGTTTTAATTGTAAATCCCTTATTCTTTTATTTTATTTTGTTTTAACTAAAAAAATTAATTTCTGGACAAAAATAGGGTGTCATAGCGCCCAACAGCAACCGAGCGCTGTAGCGCCCTAAACTAGACACAAAGTAGTGACCAGCAGCAACCAAGCACTACAGTACCCTGTATTGGGTGCTGCAACACCCAGGTAGCATCGAGACACTGTATTTTCCCCAAAACCCAGAGTTACGTCGAAAAAATTTCAAAAATCCAAAATTTTAAAATTTAGGGTTTCAAATTCACATTCTAAATTTTATAAAACTAAAGTATGAATTTTAACCCCAAAACTCTTCATTTAATCTCAATAGTTTAACATGGATTGACTCTGATGCCACTTGTTGAATTTTATGAAATTTAAAACATTATAAAACTTCATGAATTACCAAGATCTTTATGTCAAATCACTAAAAAAATTAGTTAATGTGGTACATATCTTGATCCATTGATTTAGTTCTTGAATATTGAATCTTGAAGCTTGAACTCGCAATCTATTTAAATCTCTATTTCTAGGTCTTTAATCTTCATTGCCTCAATTTTTTTTATTCTTAATTATGGATTTTTTAATTCTTCAATCCTTCTTCTTGATTCATGAATTCCCTTATGCCAGTTTTGGATCTTCCTTTTAAATATGTTTTTCTTTGTATTATTGTGTTGATAGGATGACACAAAGAATGATAAATTATTTATGAATTGAGGACCATAACTCTATTTATATTTCCATATATATATATTTGGCCCATCATCAAATAGAATCCTAATGGATCTGGTCTCTACACATATAATCAGACTCCACACTTTACTTAAATATCCAAAGCCCAATTGCTTGATTATTTATTAGATCACTTTAATTTTGGATTTAACTTAAGATAGCCTTTATACACACTTTAATCGCATATGTAGGCCCAGATGACAAATTTATATTTTTCCCATCATAATCATTGACATATGACTTTCATCAACATACCCTTCTCCTTCAATGCAGATATAAATATGAGCAGACTTATTGAAAAATCAGAATTATTCTTCTCCATATTTTGAAAAATAATCTCCTTGAAAGTGATTAAATAGTTCCTCTATCATTAGAAGCGTCTATTTATTCTTAATGGTCGGATAATTCAAACCATTTTAGTGAATACACGTCCTCATTGATCCATCACACACACACACACACACACACACACACTCTCACTCACACACTCTCTCTCTCTCTCTCTCCTTGTGAAGATAGTCCACGTAATCACTGCGTATCAAACAAATTTTCTAAACACTACAATTTTAGATTTACTTCTAAGAATATTTAACACCCTAGACAATTCTAATAATGTCTGAAACTGTGTGGAAAAACTCATAATATGTTAGGCTAAAACATATTAAAATTTCGTGATTCAATTCATCTAATAAGGCTTTCAAATAAATTCCTAAAGTGAACAAAATAATTTCCCATCTACCATTCATCTCTTTCACTAAAACACATGACTATTTCCATGGTCATCCAATCAATGAGATTCCAAATTGCGGAGGTAGAAAACTAATCAAACTATCCATCCCAATTGATTTAATCCAAACTTCAGAACATACATTCTAGGGTGGCCTTTCAAACTTGAACCTGCTTGCTAGGATTCATTCAATAGTTTCAGTGCTTTATCTACGATCGTTAACACATCTTATAGCGTCAGATAAACCAAATTCTAAGTCTTTAGAATCTCCAATTCATCACTTTCCTAATCAACCCCATAAATTTATCTTAGGGACTGCATAATTGCACTACCTAACATAAAATATTTTATCTCGCCCAAGCGAGGCCACTAAGGAACGGGCAAATCCACAACAACATTATGCATACCTTGCACGGCTCTACTACTGGTGGTTTAGGGCACCCCTCTATGATCTACGAATTGTGCTTGAAAGGTGGGGTTGTCATCCATCCATTTGAAGATGTCATTCACCCGAAACCTGTAATTACAGGGATCGTACTTGAAAATTCATGAGCTAGTCTGGGTCCCTGTGCACTACCACCCGAATCTGTCGAGCGGCCATCGAGGTCCCTGTACTTTTCCTCAACTACCTCAACTACCTGATCACACTGCACACTCGGGCACTCCTCAGGATGACACCGACGACGTCGAAGACAATTAGTGTCTTCTCAGATAAGTGTTCCTCCCGTTCTTGCTTTTTAACATTGGGAACAATGTTTATCTTAAGTTTGGGGGTATTTAGTTGGCCTATGCTATGTGTGAGTGGCATGTTTATTGTGTGTGATTGTGATTGACATGTTGTGTGTGTTAAGCTCATAACTAGTGCTGCATGCCTATGTGAGTCGGATAATCTTGTTTCTATGATGAATATAGTTGAGAGCATGTATTGGTTTGCGAATGGTGATGAATTATGTGCTTGAGTTTTAATTACCACTTATCCATTATAAACGTGACAATTATTTTGTACTAAAATGAGGTATACCGTCGTACAAGAACATGAGGTTCATATGCTTAGGTGATAAAAATGACCTAGATGCTTAACCCTGTGTACCATGATTCACAATATCCCTTAACTATAAATATATTTGGAATGTATTAACCGGTGAATGAGAAGGTTTATGATTGTGGGGATTTCGTGCATGTAATAAGATTTGTGTGGAGTGTTTCAACTTTCGAGTAAATGCTTGGTGATGATTGAAAGCTAGGAATCTAACCCCCGAATTATGTTGCTTTTAGTTTATTCAAAATCCATCGAATTAGCTTATGTCTTTTGACTCGATTGATTAAGTTTGTAGGGTATTTTGAAACTTGGTACCCTTTCGGCATTCAAAAGTCGGCGAGTTATTGACTAAAAGCTCGCTACAGGGGTCAAGAAGAGAAAAATGGGCGAGGTCAACAAAGGGCTATAAAAAAATGATGTTCATTGTTGGGGGCCTAGATAACTAGTGGGTTTGAATCACTTAGTAGAAGTTAGTTTGTCTCACACTTACTATTGGGAGAATCATCACATGTATAGACTGTTGACATTACTGGTTGAACGAAATCAAATTAGGGAGGAGTGAGGACGTGAAACGTGAAACTAACCTTAGAATTACACCGTTGTGATAGCGTAAAAGTAAACAAGTTTGGGGGTATGTGAATCTCACGAGCAATGTAAGAAAAGAATTGTCCATTGATGGTGGGGACTTGAATCAACCTGTGAATGTTCGACGTTACATTTGATTTTTCACACACACATACCCGTTTGCATTGCATAAGTGGAAGTTAGCTCTTGCATTATAATTTTGAGTCACTCATAGATATAATACAGTGTTCTCAATACTGAGATAAATTGCAAGCTATCTGACTAAGTTTGATTGTGTCGTTTCTAGCTGATTATCTTAGTATATGTGTTTGCTCAAGGACTGAAAAATATTAAGTTTGAAGGTATTTGATGAGTGTGTTTACACACAAATTTTATACCAAAATAACTTAATTATATGCCAAATTTTTATTGTTATAGAGTGTTTTTAATGTGTGTGCTAGTGTTGTATTGAAGATATGGTAATTAGAAAAAAATTAAGGTATTGAAGCAAGTCAAGGAGAAATTGGCGCCTGGAGAAGCGCCTAAGCACCACAAAATGAAAAGGAAAAAAATTCAACAGCAAGGCAGCGCCCAGGCGTTGACTTGCGCGCTGCCCTCCCACAACAGCAAAACATTCTCATAAGGCAGTGCCTGGAGTGCCTAGCAGCTACCCATTCTACAGAAGAATTAGCAAGGCGCTACCTGGTAAAAGTCGCGGCGCCTAGGCGCTGCACCGTTAAAAATTTAAAGTTTTGCTGTGGGCCCCGAGAAGCCCAGAAAAAATTTCAATTTGGCCAAGGACACGAGAGAAGTATAAATAGACAAGAAGAGGCACGAATTAGGGGTTCGACACTTTGCAAAATTAAGAAAAAAACACTAGATCGAAAAGAATTCGCGAGAAGAACTACACAAGGATTCAAGTTAAAATCAGGGATTGGAAGCGGAGAAAGATCTTGGTGCAAGAGCTGATTCCTTTCTATCTTTATTATTAATTAAATTTGGTGATGTATTCGAATATTCTTATTTACTTCATTGTTTTCATTATGAGTAGCTAAATTTCTTATTATGGCAAACAATGTAATTTATTGAGACCCGGTAACGAGGTATAACGTGTAGAGATACCTATACTAAGTACCATGGCCGTCATATGAATTCCTAGTGCCATAACTCGTTTAACTAAGGGTAATTTATATAGAGATATGAAATTGTATTAGTTGAATAGGTTCAATGAGAATTCGAGAGGGGTAAATTGAATACCATAGGAGAATTCGACCGAACACTACATTAGACTAGAATCTTGAATTGGGAACTAAGGTGATCAATAGGTGAAATTATTTTGCCCTAATACATTTTATATACGTGAATCTTTGATCAATCATTATTCAACATTTTATTATAATTTCAACAAGTTTTAGGTATTTACTTCATTATAGAAATTTGATATTCAAAACTACACCAATTCTTTATTTGTTTACTTTTTATCAAATAGGAGTAGGAAAAGTAGATTAAGACTAGAGTATAGTCCTCATGGGAACGATAATTCGGATTTAAAGGTCCACTATATTACTTGTTACGATATCGTACACTTGCGATATAAAAAACGCAACACTGGTACAGTTTTTCCGTCGTAGCACAGTGAGTTGCAAAAATTATATAATCTAGCTAACATTGACCGAAAAATATGAAAATTAAATAGAGAGCATAAAACTCTTATACATACAACATAGATATCATTTGAGGCAAGTGAACGTTTTTCAAATATGCTGGAATGTACTCTCGATTTTGGCATGCATTTTATTAAACATACTATATTAAATTCTACCAGATACAATCGACATGGTTTCAATGCCATATGATAGATAACTCAAAAAAAGTTGTTTTCTATTAAAAGCATGATAAAATTTGTAAAGCAAAAGTTATATAATCGAGCTAACATCGACCAAAACTTATGAAAATCAAACAGAGAGTAAAACTCATTATAAGTACAACATATCTAAATTTGGGGTCTCGACGATGTCGTTTGAGGCACGAAAATATTTTTCAAATATGATGGACTGTACTCTCGATTTTTGCTCGACGTGGCTTATTAAACATACTATAATAAATTCTATGGGATCGAATCGACGTGGTTTCAATTCCATATGATAGATATTTTCCAATTAATGCTGAAATCCAAAGTATACAAACTACATAAAATTTTTAAAGTAAGAGCAGGATGCTGGAATTTATGAAATGCAACGGGCGTATATAATTTGTAAAGGATTTTAAAATAGGGTTTGATTCACTACATGTAAAATAATGTGTCTAGAAATTAAAATATTTCAATATTGCTAAAGATTAAAATAAATTTCTTAATATGTATATTGTTTTTCTTGTTAATAATTTTGGACAATTTCTTTGAATAGAGATTTTATTTATAACATTTGGAATTTTAGCAACCTGATGTGTTACCAAACACGAGTTCCTTAATGTTAAAAGTCTTAAGAGTTTAACTTGATTAATAAATAATGGAAGATCTTAACTTGTTGACAATATAGACTTAAAAGAAAAATATGGAACATATGATTTTAGAAAGAGTTTGAGAAAAATTCAGCATGTTGCTATGGTTTTTTTGTGGTTGCGCAGTGAGTCGTAAAATTATATAATCTAGCTGCCATCGAACAAGACTTACGAAAATTATCTTATACAGGCCCTAAAATCTTGCATGGGCTAGGGCTAGGGCTAGGCTAGGGCTAGTATATATACTGATGATATATTATTCATACTGAATAAAAATATCTCCGCATTGCTTCTTGTGGATGTAGGCACATTACAGTAAAATTCTTGTGTGATTACTCTCTTTCACTTCTTTATTATTACGTATAAAGTCAACAACTGGTATAAGAGAGCCATCTCTAGATGGCCAGCTCTTCGATTGTAAAATTCCATGTGACGAAGTTCGACGTAACTAGGAATTTTAGATTATGGCAGTGGAGGTGAAGAATTTTTTGGTGCAAGAAGGGATGGTAAAAACACTATCTGGGATGAAGCCAGAGGCTACGTCAGTTGCTGATTGGAAAGAGCTTGAGGAGTGAGCAATGGGTACAATTCGACTTTGTCAGTAGATGAGATCATGTATCACCTCATACACATTGAGTCTCTGGCGGAAGTTTGGCTAAAATTTGAAAGTCGTTACATGTCAAAGTCTCTCACAAACAAGTTGCATATGAAGCAGTAGCCCTACGGGCACAAGACGTTGAAAGGTACAAATTTGATTCAACACACCAACATGTTTAATCAGTTTTTTAGCGATCTGATGTGACTTGACATCAGGTCGATGATGAAGACAATGCAATGATTTTGGGATCTAGAGGTAAAGAAGATAGTAATAAGTACAAACACAATCTTTGGTGTAGAATCCATGCTTAAAGTTCCAGATAAAGAAAAGCTCAGTTCAGGCAAGGACAACAGTAAGAACCAAGTGGTGCATGTAGAGTTAGAAAATGTTGACATAGAGATCAATGCTCAGGAAGTAGACAGTTTTGGCTCAGAAGATGAGTAGCATCACAGTATTGACACAGTTAGATCACGTCTAATTATTCAGCCCAAACGAAATATGGATAAGAGGATTCAATTTATTATGCACTCATTACCAACAATAGTAATCATATAACATTTCAGGATGTCGTTGGTAGTCAAAAGAAAATTAAATGGATGGAGGTACGATACAAGAAATGGAGTCATTACATAAGAATGATACCCAAGATTTGGTAGAGCATCTAGAGGAAAAGAGACTGATGGTGTATAAGCGGGTGTACAAAGAAATAAGCAATGTTAGAAAAGGAAGGAGAATAATACAAGGCTAAGTTGGAATCAAGAACAGAGAGTCTTGTTGTAAATTGCAGAATTTTTATATAAGCTTAAGCAATCTCCATGGAAATTGTACAAGAAGTTTGACTTCTACAAGATTCACACTGGCTACAGACGTTGTGAATATGATTGTTGTATTCACTAAAGAGTTCTTGAGGATGATTCATATTTTTTTTTGATATTTTATGTGGACGACATGCTAATTGCTTCTAAGAACATGGATGAGGTAGACATATTGAAGTTTTTGTTGAGTAATAAGTTTGATATGAAAGACTTGAGACCGACTAAGAAGATTCTTTGTATGAAAATCAACACATATAGGAAGGTTAGAAAATCATGAGCATCTCATAAAAAATATTTGAAGAAAGTATTAGAAAGATTTAGCATTTTCGATGCACAACTAGTGGGTACACCATTGAATTATCACTTCAAGTTGTCTACTAATTAGTGCCCGTTGAAGAATGAAGAAGAAATTACAAAGATGTCAAAGGTGCCCTATGTTAGTGCAGTGGGGGTATTTGATGTATGCAGTGGTGTGTACCATATTAGATCTAGCACAAGCAGTTAGTGTGGAGAGTAAGTACATGGCTAATCCTAATGGAGAGCATTGGAAAGCCGTAAAGTGGATTTTCAGGTATCTGAGAGGTACAATGGAGTATGAGATCACGTTTAAGAGACAATATGATGAAGTTTCAGTTCATGGATATGTAGATGTAGATTATGCTGGCGACTTGGATGATAGGAGGTCTCATACAAGTTAGTTTTCACACTCACAGGGGGGCTATATGTTGGAGATCAATAGTGCAGTCACTTATAGCATTATTCGTGACTGAAGTAAAATACTTGGGCGATGCTTGGGATCAAGCAAGATGGAATGAAGCTATATTAAGATAGTTAAAGTGCCATCTTCTTAGCTAATAACCAGATTTATTATGTAAGAACCAAACACATCGATGTGAGATTTCACAAGAATAGGAGTTGGTTACTTCGGAGAACTATTGCTAGAGAAGGTTTATACCTCGGAGAATGCAGCAGACATGTTAGTAAAGCAAATCACAATGGTCAGGTTCAAGCATTGCATGCACTTGATTACCATTTCCTAGGCTATATTTTTTCTATTAATCTCCTAAGGGGTGAATATGTGTCAAGATGGAGATTATTGTGTATGTGACTCATATAGAGTGAAACACAGGTTTACTAGAAGAAATGAGCCTGCTCCAACATTGGCCTCTTGGGTTTTAATTTACTGTCCATTTGCCAGGGACACTGAATATGTTGGAAATGCAGGTACAATGCTTCCGTGGTAGTGTACACGGGTATTTTCTTGTACAGGCTGTAAAGTCTGTATAGGTTTGGGCTAGAGTTAGTATGTATACTGATGATATAACTATAATATTCATACTAAATACGCTTATCTCCTTATGGATGTAGGCACATTATCGAACCACGTTAAATTCTTGTTTGATGAAATTTTCCGTAAAATTGTGCTTCACCGAATTCAGTCACAATGAACCATAAAGAAGTATTAAACACTAATTTCTTAGGAAAAGGTATAACTAATTTTCTTATATAAAAACTAGTATAGATAACAAACTGTCGCATTTCCAAATATATTGGAACATTTAAGGGAAGCCAATGGGGTTGTCCATGCACTTGGAACATTATCCCTCCCCCAACATCATTGTAATATATAGCTCAATACCCGCCCATCGCCCCTCCCTCATTGCAAACATTGTTGCTGCGGATGCTAGTGAATAAGTATTCGGATATATGTCCAAATGTATATTTTGAATTTATTGTTACATGAAAAATGTTGATTTTTTATATTATTTGGATATATTCTACATGCATTTAATATTGTTATTATACAAGCATTTAATATTTGAGTAAATAATAAAATGTTAACTTTTTCACGAATATTATTATAATTGAACACTTAAGTCGTTAAGTGCAGAAAATTTCAATTTTTAAAGCGACCAAAACTAATCATCCACGACTAGTAAATAAAATTGGACATTTTATTTTGACTATAAGGTCATATTATCTTTATAAAAGTTTATCTTGACATTGGTAATTAATATAATAATTTGGGCGACATATATTAGGTAGGATCATGTAACATTTAATTTATAGTGATACAAAATTAAATGGTATCGATAGTTGTATAGATGCATGAATCCTGAACAGATTATGAATGCTAGCTATTTATTCAGTTCTTTTGGTTAAGAGTAAATTTTAATTGTTGTAATCAAGACCTTGTTACTTTGGGATTGGAATAAATTAATTGATGAACATATTTTCATAAGAAATCCGTCACCTAAATAATAAGAACATTCGTTAGCAGAAGTAATTTTCTAATGTGCAAATTAATATGAGCTCAGTATTTTAACAATGAGATTATTGAAATCTTAATTGTGATACGACCACAATAAAATTGTGAAGTGAAAAATGGAACTATTGATATTATATAATTAATTAAAAGTGACTGGTTGGTCATTCTAGTCACTTATAATTATTTGATGATCGATGGGGGCAAATTATTAGAACGATATACGAACTCTTTATTATGATTTTTATCTTGGATGGTTGTATTAGTTGTTAATGCTTTTCAATTGTGTAGCTAACATTTGAATTGACATGTGATTTTTGTTGTATTCGAGAGAAATAATAAGGAATATAGCACGATATAAAAATTGTTGAGAGGTTCGATCGATGATAAAGATATATCATTATGACGTGCATGATTTAAATATGCATTTTTGTATTTTAATGCACTCGTTCATGTTTGCATCTTACATAGCCCCTGTTTGACACCCATTTTGGGTAAAAAAAAAAAACAAATGGAATAGTAATTGATGGAAGATTGTGTGGTTAAAAAGTAAGGAGAATTTTTGAGTTTATCTGTAATATTATTTTATTGATAGAATGTGTGGTTGAAATAAAGAAAGAGAAAAAAAAATGAGAATGAGAATGAAAAAAAATGGGTGTCAAACAAGGGCTTAATATGTATCAATTCAAATCCGTACCTCAAGACACACGTGTAA
>CAIGRB010095557.1:0-18285 GCA_903798255.1 Fraxinus quadrangulata | reverse complement strand
AACAAGTGGAGTTATATTGAATCACAGGTCAACAAAAAGAGCATGAAGTAGGAAAATATACATGCGAAGATAAAGCAAAACATAAGATAAGGAAATGTTAAAGGGAAATAGCAACATGGCAAAGAAAATTCATAATGAAATATTCAACATGTAGTAAATAGAAAATGTAAACATGAAATAAAATGTGAGAAAATATGCATAGTAAAGCAAATAAAGAGAAAATCCATGAAAAAGTAAGATTAAACTATGACTAGGACTTCAAAAGAGGTGGGGGAGGAAACCGAGCATAGAAGTGGGCGTAGAAGGCATTCTGTTGATCCTGCATCGCCGTCTATTGAGCTTGAATGGCTTCCTATTGAGCTAGTACCCAATGGAGCATTCTACCGAAACCATCAACTGCGGACGCGAGAAGTCAATGCGGCCATCCAAAAGGTTGTACTGATCATCGGTGAATGTGAAGCCACTGCCCGAAGAATGAGAGATGCTAGAACTCGGAATGTCGTGAGGAGGAACATGAGCTTCTTGTACATCATCATCGTCACCCTCAAAGGATAGAGTTGATGGACCCGAGGTAAGGTCGAATCTCCTAGTATGTGTCACCCATTGACCATGTTCTTTGGTGATTTTCATGCGTTTAAGTGTTTTGATGTTGATAGTGTCGGTGGGTTTAAGTTGAACAAATGTTTCATTATCTAATGAGATGTGAAAGTGTTTGAAAATCTTTGTGAGAAGCATCCCATATGGTAAAGTTTTAAAATTTCATGACGAATGAACAAGTTTCATGAGTCTTAATGCCATGGTTAGAAAATCAAGTTTCCTATCGACAAGAAGAATCGAGAAAGAAGAGATTAAATGAGCTTACTTCATCTCGATGACCTTTTCGGGGTAGGATAACATTTGCAATAATATTGTGTAAAACTTTGGTGATATTTTCAAAAAAATTCTCAGTGTTGCGATGACAAGCCTCGATAGGGTTATAGCCATCGAGCGTGGAATGTGCCTTGTGTAGAAAAATTTGTGTTTCACACACTTCAAGTTCCAAGATGTTACGAATGAGTGCTTTGTTTATAATAACACGTTTATTTTTAATCAAACATGAAACTTCATTTGAACGTGAAATTAACATACTATTAAAATTCTTGTATAAGTCGTGGGTATGCATTCTCTTCTAATGTTGCAATGGAAATTCATCCTATATTTTTCAAAAAGTTCCTCAATATGAAATGCGGGTGTTTCAAAGGTAAAGTAGGCAAAATCAACGTTCTTACCAATTAAAATGGGTGATTTTTCAAATGGGACAATCTGATTGCCAAATCGGACGCTAGTCCGGACGATCCAATTCAATCTGGGCGTTCGATTCCTCGTCCGGATGATTTTTTTATTGTAAAAATATGTACATGAATTAAGATAAAATCGTACAAGAGCATGTAGTTTGAATCATGTATTCAAATTCATCAATTATGCCTAAACCTCTTCTAAGGTTTGAGAAACGATCAAGAGCTAGAGGTTTTGTGAAGATATCGGCCAATTGATTTTTCGTGTTTACGAATTCTAGCACAATATCACCCTTTTGACCATGGTCTCTTAGGAAGTGATGTCGAATTTCAATATGTTTCGTTCTAGAGTATAAAATGGGATTTTTAGATAAGTTAATAGTACTAGTGTTATCACACATGATAGGGGTATGATCAAATGATAAATGATAATCACTAAGAGTTTGTTTCATCTATAGAACTTGTGCACAAGAACTTGCGGTCGAGATATATTCGGCTTCAATGGTAGATAGTGCAACGGAGTTTTGTTTCTTGCTAAACCATAATACAAGTACAAAGCCTAGAAAATAACATGTTCTGCTAGTGCGTTTTCGATTGATTGTGCATCCGGCCCAATCGACATCCGAATAGTTAAGTAAATCAATGTGAGTGCCCTTAGGATACCAAAGTCCTAAATTTCTAGTGTCACTAAGATATCTTAAGATTCGCTTTACGGCCTTAAGATATGATTCTTTAGAATTAGATTGAAATCTAGCACATAGACATACACTAAACATAATGTCGGGTCTACTTGCGTTTAAGTAAACAAGGGATCTGATCATATCTCAATATTTTATTATATCAACGGACGTACCTTGATCGTCTTTGTCCAATTTTATGGATGAGCTCATATGGGTATTTATTGGCTTCAAATCATCCATGTCGAATTTTTTTGAGCATATCCAGGATGTACTTACTTCAATTGAAGAAAATTCCATCACAAGTTTGCTTAATTTGGAGACCGATGAAGAATTTATGTTCTCTCGTCATGCTCATTTCAAATTCCATGCTCATGCATTAAGAGAATTCTTCACAAAGATGAATATTAGTAGTACCAAATATAATATCATCAACATACATTTGAACAATGATTATATCATTCTTATGAGTTTTAATGAAAAGAGCGGTATCCTTTTCCAATTGAAAAACCATTTGAAATAAGAAATTAGTTCAATTGTTCGTACCAAGCCCTATGATCTTGTTTTAGACCGTAGAGAGCTTTTCGAAGTTTGAAAATATAGTCCAGATGTTTGTAATTTTTAAAATTGGGTGTTTGTTCAACAAAAAATTCTTCTTGAATGAAACCATTTAGAAATGCACTTTTAACATCCATTTGATAAAGAGTAAAATTTTTATGGCAAGTAAAAGCAAAAACCATACGAATGGATTCTAATCTAGCAACCCATGCAAAAGTTTCCTCATAATCGATGCCTTCTTCTTGATTGTAACTTTGGGCCACCGATCTAACCTTGTTATGTACAATTGTTCCATTTTCATCCCGTTTATTTCTAATAACCCATTTTGTACCAATTAAGGTTTGATCATTTGGTCTAGCAATTAAATCCCAAAATGATTCCATTCAAATTGATTTAGTTCTTGCATTGCTAATATCTAAAATCCATCAAATTCGGCTTCTTTAAAATTTTTGGGTTCAATTTGCGAAATGAATGCACAACTTCCTAGATGATTTCTAAGGGAGGTTCTACTGGTGATACTTTTGGATGGATCGCCTATTATTAATTCATTTGAATGAGATAGAACAAACTTACATTCCTTTGTTAGCAGGGGATCACTTTGATCATCGGTCGATTTTTCTTCACTTTCTTGAACATTGACTCCTTCGTTTGTTCTTCGTTAAGCACTTCCTTGTTTTGATCTTGAATGTTCATTTGTTCGAATAGAGCTTCCAAACCTACATCATCATAATACATTTCTCCCGACCAAGTGAGTTAGTCTCATCAAATGTGACGAGTATAGATTCTTCAACGACTAGAGTTCTTTTGTTAAATACTCTATAAACTTTGCTAGTCGATGAATATCCTAGGAAAATAAGAATATTGGATTTTGAATCAAATTTTCTCAAATTATCTTTTGTATTCAAAATAAAACATTTGCAACTGAAAACTTTAAAGTAGCTAATTAATAAGAATATTGGAGTTTGAATCAAATTTTCTCAAATTATCTTTTGTATTCAAAATAATACTTTTGCATCTGAAAACTTTAAAGTAGCTAATATTAGGAATTCTATTTTTTCAAAACTCATATGGAGTTTTTGTTTTCTTGTGACTAATCAAGACTCTATTTACAACGTAACAAGCGGTATTAACGGCTTCAGCCCAAAATTATTTTGGTAAGTTATTTTCCTTAAACATGGTTCTAGCCATCTCTTGTAATGTATGATTCTTCATTTCTATTACATCATTTTGTTGAGGAGTTCTAGGAGCCGAGAAGTTATTTTCATATCCATTTTCATTGAAAAAATTATCAAAAGCAACATTATCGAATCCTCCATCATGGTCACTTCTAATGGTTGTAATGGTATAATCTTTTTCATTTTGGACTTTCTTACAAAAATACTTAAAAACTTTTATAGCCTCATCTTGTAGACTCAAAAATATGACCCAAGTGAATCTAGAAAAATCATCAACAATTACAAAAGTATAATGTTTTCCACCCAAGCTAGCGATTTTAGATGGTCCAAAAAGATCTATGTAAAGATGTTGTAATGTTCTTGTAGTAGAGGAGTATAATTTGGCTTTAAATGAATTTTTTACTTGTTTACCGAAAATTGACATGTATCGCAAATTTTGTCTTTTTCAAATTTCAAATTTGATAATCCTTTGACAAAACCATGTTTTGAGATTTTTGAAAGAAAATCCATGCCAATGTGACCTAGTCTTCTATGTCATAGCCAAGTATCCTTTTTCAAACTAACTAGGCATTTTTCATCATTTTCAAAATTGATATTTTTGATATAAATATCTTTACTTCGACTTCTTATAAATAATATCTCTTTAGATGTAGCATCCTTAATAAGACATTTAGAAGAATCAAATTTAATGTGGTAGCCTTTATCACATAATTGACTTCTTCAACAGAAGGGAAGAGATGATTACCAATGTTTCCAATTCCTATGATTTTTCCTTTTGCGTTGTCTCCAAATGTGACATGACCTCCATCATTCTTTTTAAAATTTGATAGTAAAGTTCTATCTCCGGTCATGTATTTTGAACATCCGCTATCCAAGAACCATTTGCTTGTCATTTTCTTCGGTACCTACAATAATAATTGAACTTTTAATTTTTGGTATCCACACAAGTTTGGGTTCTTGGTAGTTAGTTTTAGTAGATCATCGAGTCCATTGCTTTCAAAGTGCAACTTCTTTTTGGTTAGACAATTGTAGGCAATATGTCCATCCTTGTTGCAAAAGCTATAAGTAATTTTTGAGGGTATTGTGTTTGAAGCTTTTACAAATAGATTTTTGAGAGATTTTTGTTTTTAAAATGGTTTATATCGAATACCCCCCTTTATCAAAAACACATTTTTGATTATCGAGCATTAAGTCAAAATTCTGCTTCCCTTGAGTGAATTTAAAAACAATTTTTTTCAAGTCTTCAATCTTGTCTTTTAAAGAACAATTTTCTTTATATAATGAATCATAATCAATATTTCCCTTTCTAGTTTCCAAAGTTTTCTCCATTTCATTTTTTAATAATTTATGTTTCTTTTTAAGAATAGATGACTAAGAGCGAGTTTTTCAAATTTTTCTAAAATTTCATCATAAAAAGAAGAATTTTTCAATAGAATTTACCTCATCGTCGATTGCCATGAAACATACGTTGGGGCCTTCTTCTTAACTTTCATTTTCATCACAACCATCATTGTCACTTTCATCCCATGTTGCTTGAAATGCTTTTTTTTTTTTTTTTTGAAATTTTCTTTTTGTTTAGACACTTGGTTCTCTTGTGACCGAGTTTGTCGCAATCATAGCAAACAATTTTCTTGCTTCTTTCATCACTATTTTCTTCTTTCTTTTGAAACTTTTGATTATTTTGAAAACATCTCCATTTTTTAACAAGACGCACAAGATCATCAAACTCTTTATCACTCATATGTTCACTTGTAATTCCTTATTCAATAGCCGATTTGAAAGTAATTTGACGCCTAGGAGGCTCTTTTGATTCTTCCTTGCTTTTCTCGTATTTCATCAACATTCCATAGAGTTCTTCCAAGAGAGTTGATGTCTTTGGTGTTCTCTATCAACATCGTTAATGAGCTCCAATCTTCCGAAAGTGGCCTAAGCATTTTACTTGCAAGCTCACCTTTAGTATATTTACGATCAAAGCCCTTGAGACCATTAACAATATCGGTGAAGAGATTAATCATGTCAACAATAGGTTCATCTTGTTTCATGAAGAAATTTTTAAATTCTTTGACCAAGAGATTAATCTTGGTTTCTTTACTTTATTCGTGCCGACATAAGTGACTTCTAAAGCATACCATATATCATATGCAGAGTCATATGTGCTAATACGATTAAACTCATTTTTATCTAAGGCACAATAGAATATGTTTTTAGCTCTAGCATTAAAGGATAATTTTCTTTTATCATCTTCATCATTTTCTCTCTAGGTTTAGGAATAGATTGATCGGGTTTTTCGTCAATTTTAATAATCTTGGTGGGCACTTAAGGACCAAATTCAATGACTTTCCAAATATTATAATATATTGACTGAATGCAAATTATCATTCTATCTTTCCAATAATTATAATGAGTGCCATAAAAAAGGGAGATCGATTTGTGGAATGCCCCTCGAGATTTTGAAGGTTGTTGTGGTTAGTGTAAAGTCTTTATTTTCTTCATTTTAAAATGAGCACCGTACTCTGATACCAATTGATAGCCCAAGAATAGCTAACCAAGAGGCTGTGAATTTGTTTTTAAAACATTTTCAAAAAATTAATCAATAATCAGGTATGCAATAACTAGTTAGATTAATTTAAATAATAAGTATGAATATAAAAGTAATAAATAAAGAGGGATAGAGAATGCAAACGGTATAATTATGGAAGTTCAATCAAACACAATGATCTACGTCCTCCGTTACCAAGCTCTTTGGCACGAGCAAGGCTACTTCACTATGTTGATTGACTTGTGGTGAAATCCAGCCCTTTACAAAGCTTTTGGTGACTTACAAACAAGGAGCATCGATCCTTTTACAACGTTAAGTTTTATGGGACCTTAACACGACCCGCAAGTTTAAAGATAATTAATTTTACAAAATGAAACTTCTCTTTTAATAAATGATATGATCACAATTAATTGCAAAGAGAGAAATAGGCTAACAAAAGTTTTTTACAAAATGAAACTTCTCTTTCAAAAGTTGATTTGATCAAAAGTTTTTCAAAATTAAAATGATTTAATAATAAATGGAATGAGAAATCAATACAAGGTTTTTCAGAAATATCTCACTTGACTGCTCTTGAATGTGTTATAATAAGTGGCAAGTGAGTTGTTATTTATCACAGTTGAAAATGTTAAATTTTTTGCTAATCTGGACGACCATCCGAATGTCCGAAACAATACCTGATGACTGAAAATAATCTTTACAAGTCAGAATCTTTTCGGCTATTGCGGCCGAACCGGACGTCCGAATGGCTAGAACATTTGGCCTCTTTTTTTTTTTTTGTTGCAACAGATAAGTTTTTGCATGACTTTTTACTTGATTTTTCAAGGTAAGTGATGCTAATAGGATTGAAAATTAAGTTGAAATTCTTACCTTTGAAAACCACTTTTTGTGCAAATGATTTTACGAAGTAAACTTTTATCGTGCATAAACATTCATCACTTGAGCTTTCGATGAGTCATTACTAGGGATTAAAGTATTTTACCTTTACAAGGGAGTTCAAACATATAGTTCGAATATCTTCGATTGATTTGGTGCGAGTGCACGATTTGTTGCTCGATTTGTCTCTGATTGTGAATGCTTGATTTTCATCTTGAGCTTTCTTGATTATCACTTGCATGTACTTTGGTAGCAATTATTTTGTCTTCAATTTGATCAAGTTCGTAACATATAAAAATAAAGACTCGAATACAAATGATAGAGACAAAAATACTTTGTTTGTTATAATCAAAATATAAGATCAACCATAGATCATCAATATGATGATGCTTTGGTTGTGATGGTGGTCATTGTCAACTTCAATATAAAATGGATCTTGGTAGATAATGGGAATGCGACCAATGTATTTTCCATGATATCTTTATGAAGATGAGAATTCCAATAGAATGCCTCAAGTGAATTAAAACTTCCCTATAGGAATTTAAGGATAGTATCATCATGATAGAGGGTATCGTAAGTTTTCCTCACTTTGGGCTTGGATCCAATACAGGGGACATAGATCATGACCTTTCAAGTAGTTCGGACATCAATGGCTTACAATGCCATTCTCTGGCAATCACTACTTAGTAAGATCAAAGTAATGTCTCCACTTTCCATCGACCATAAAATTCCCTACAAGCAATGGTTCAGGGTTGTATGCAGAGATTAAACAGTGGCTACATAGTGTTATGTGACTAATGTCAGAGGATTGAGCATCGAAATTATATAGATTACGACATCCGACCCTAATATCAGCCATCAGAAAAGACTCATCCCATTAGAAGAGCTCGACCTCGATAAGTTGGTGACAGTAGGACGAGATATCGATGAGGTAGTGGTGACTAGCCTTATTGACAATCTTTCACATAATGTCGATGTGTTCACATGGAAGGTATAAGACATGCCTAGCATCAACCCCGATGGACGATGCACAAAATTTGTATTATCCCAAGGTCAAACCTGCTAAGAACAGAAAACTACAAATTGCACCAAAAATCGTACAAGAAAAGATCGATAAGCTCACTAGAGCAGGGTTCATCCATGTGGTTCAGTATCCAAATTACCTCGCCAATGTTGTTTTGGTCAAGAAGGTCAATGGTACGTGGCAAGTTCATATTGACTACACTGAACTAAAAAAAGTGTACCTAAAGGATAGTTATCCACTACATTGGATTGATAACCTCGTGGACAATACATGATGTTATAATTGTACAGCCTCTTTGATACATTGTCTAACATCATCATATTCTTTCCATTCATTGCTGACTCGACTCTATTTGTTATAAGAACATGCCATAGGGTTGAAGAATCCAGGGACAACGAATCAAATACTCATTAATAAAGTCTTCGCCAGTCTGATTGAGAAAAACATTGAGGCCTATGTCGATGACATGGTGGCCAAGAGGATGTTGGTTGACAATCATATTCCTAACCTCAATGAGGCATTTGCTATACTTTAAAAATATTAGATGAAGTTGAATTTGCCAAAATGTGCATTTAAGGTGGCCTCTGACAAGTTTTTAGGCTTTATAGTAATGTATTGAGGATAGAAATGGACCCAGACAAGATACAAGACCCTGATAATGAGATGAAACTTTTAAAAAATTAAAAAAGATTTCCAAAAATTGATAGGTTCGGTAGCCTTACTAAATAGGTTTATGTCCCCAAGCTGTAAATTAATATTTCCATTTTTTAAAGTTCTCACAAAAAGTCAATATTTTGACTAGAATGATGAGTGTGAAAGGGCCTTCCAAGAGCTCAAGTAGACATGGCAACCCAACCAGTCTTCACGAAACCCCACCCTAGTGACACTTTTTTTGTATTTAATAGTTTTCGAAAAATGTAGTAGTGTACTAATTAAAGAGGTCAACAGGGCACAACAACCGATCTACTATGTGAGCAAAGTATTGCTTGATGGTAAATCCGGATACACTTTAGACGAAGAGTTTGCTCTTGCCTTGGTCATAGCAATATTAAAACTAGGACAATACTTTCAGTCTCACTCCATCGTAGTGCTCACCAACTAGCAACTAAAACAATGTAGAGGCCAAAGTCTTAAGAAGATTGCTAAAATGGGCTATTGGACTTGCTAAATTTAAAATAGTTCAAATCCCAAACTTGTATCAAGGCTTAAGCTTTAGCAGACTTTATCGTAGAACTGAACCTAAGGCCTCAAGGCCTAGGAGGTAGAAGCTCGACCAACATTATGAATATTTGGGACTTATATGTGGATGGAGTTTCCAATTCATCAGGCTAGGGTGTCGGGCTAATAATCACAATGCTTTGAAAATTTTGTAGGAATATAGTGTGCGTTATGGTTTGTTTTTTAGGCTTCCAACAATGAGGTTGAATACAAGGCAATCATCATCACCTTTGAGCTCACCCTAGACCTTAAACTCAAGCATGTCACTAGGATTCAACTTGAGTCTCTCTTAAGGAAATGTGGGTTCGAATCCTGAGGGATGTGATAGAAATTCGTGAGGGGATAAGTGGGCAGATGCCTACCTAGAGTGAATACTACATACGATAAACAGTTTGGGTATATCGGCCAATTCG
Source organism: Fraxinus quadrangulata (assembly GCA_903798255.1). NCBI lineage: Eukaryota > Viridiplantae > Streptophyta > Magnoliopsida > Lamiales > Oleaceae > Fraxinus > Fraxinus quadrangulata. The sequence continues at coordinate 8,534 of CAIGRB010095557.1, read as the reverse complement.
TTACAAAAAATGTGCCCAAGGCTTTAGTTTACATATTGTCCACTCTGGGAAAATCGAACCTATCTTACCCCTCACGGATTTCTATCGTGTCCTCAATATTTGAACTTTTGACATTTCTTTTAAGAATTCTTAAGTTGAATTCTAGTTCCAATTGAGAAACCTTTTCTAGCAAATCAGTTATTTCTCAAGCCGAGCAAAGCCAGAAAGAGTCCTTTGCACCCAGGCCTCATAAGAGTTCACAATAAACAAGCCTTCCATGATTAAGGCATACGATAGTTTTCAGAAATTTGAATTTCATGGTGATTATATGATTGGACTCGTAGATGTTATACATATTTTAATTCATTTGGCAAACTTGGATGACTACTCATGGTTATTCCTTAAACCCTTCTAGTATATTGATGGCTATCCTACGAGAGTGGTCAAATACCTAGTTTCAGCCCTCAGCATGAGACCCCTATTAGTCCAATCTGGGTTTCCTTTCCATTATTGCCCATTTACTTTTGGGTTAAGAGTAGCTTATTTGCTATTGCCAAGGCAATTAAAGTACCACTACGCATTGATAAAGTAATATCTATTTTATGCTGACTAGCCTAGTGAGGCTTGGGTTTGTGTTGAGCTAAACTTATATTATTCTCTCACGATTGAGTATAGATTGAAAGAGAGAAGCGTGGTCGTTACTGGTAGACTATTTTCTAAGAAGCTAGATTTATACTTTCTTTATAGATACTTTTGGTACATTAATGAGCATTGTATGGTTGGATCACGACTTGTATCACATTATGTAGCGTCAATTGAATCAAATGTTAACCCTACTCTTAGGCTCGGTGCTATCTTAGACAAGGATAAAGGTAAGGAGAAAAAGGTCATTGTTGAGCCATATAAATAGATAGACACCTATTCGCAAGGATTAGAGGAGGCATCATGTTGCCGCACTTCAGCTATCCATATTCCGTCTACTCCTCATCCAGTATCTTCTATAGTTATTTTATATCCTTTAGTTATAGCCACTTTACATACTCAGGATCAGTCAATTGCTCTACTAGTGACTTCTACAGTTAGTATAATTATGTTAGTTATTAGCATAGTTGCTCATCAAACTAGTTATGTTTTGTTTTCTGCTCAGAGTTACTCCTACTATAATTAGTTCTTAGATTCAATCAGTTACTCCCACAGATGTTTTCTTAGTGATTCAGTTGCTATTCCCACCACTATAGCTCTTTCTACAGTTTCTACTTTAGTTACTGCTATTTTGACTCCATCACAGACTGCGATACTAGTGTACACTTCATATTTTGATTTTCTTATAGATTTTATGCTTCAAAGGCAACATATCTCAGTTGACTCAGATGATATAGCTACTATGGTCACACATATTCCAGGTCCCATCCCAGTCAGAGGACATGTACCTTCTACTACTATTACTCCACCTATCTGTCAGCAAAATGTAGAGGCATTTCTTCTCTATATTTTGAGTAGTCAGACACAGAAGGTTCTGTACAGATTGAGGTCCACCGATAGGGTCTTTTTCGCAAGTCTTCTTCAGATGATTTGGTATGAATGGCTGAAAGGACAAATGATGGTAGTTTTATCCTAGTTGGTCGAAAAAACACTTACAAGCTTCTGACACCCCATTCCCTATGAGGGTCACTGGGAGTCAGTCACGAGATATCTCCTCACATTCCTCGTCCTTATGAGTGTCATCATATGGAATGTGAGAAGTCTAGCCACTCCAGACACTTGAAGAGGTTTATCCAGCTTCATTAGGTATATTTTGGGTCATTTTGGAGCCCTTTGTCCTTGAGTAAAGGTTTGCATTTATTCGACACTAACTGTGTTTCGACACTAGAGTTCAAAATTATTTGAATAAGATATGGATGTTCTGGAAAGTATAAACTATTGTTACTGTTTCTTGATGATAATCCCCATTTCCTTCATGTTGGAGTTATGGATCCCAAACTAAAATACCCCATCTTCTTTACTCCTATATATACATCTTATGGGGCTATTATTAGAAGGGATTTGTAGGAGGTTTTTCACCACATTTATCTCATTTTAGATGATCCTTGGTTAGTTATAAGAGACTTTAACATTATCGTACTGGATGGTGAGCGCACTGGACACAACACTCGTGATCGAGGTAGTACTATTTTCTCTTATATGATGTTGGATTGTGGGTTGGAGGTCGCTATTTTCTTGGGAAGTTGGTATACTCGGACAAATGGCTGGGTCATGAAGAGATTGGTGTTTTGATTAACACTACTACTGTAGCTTTTTGTCGACAGTTTCCAGCGAGGCATCTGAATCGGCCAATGCCTTTTCATTTTCTCAACATTTAGACCAAGTAACATGATTTTTTAGCCTTCATCTCTCAAGAGTGGTCACTCCCTATAGAAGAAGTTGTTCAGGTTGAAACAAGAACTACTTTGGTAGATTCAACTTGTATTCGGTGATATATTCCAGTAGGTGAAGGACACTAAGGAGAGGGTCGACCAAACAGAGATTGATTATAAGAGTGTCGGAGAATCGTGATGTATTGCTTTATACACAGGCTTATTTGAATCGGACCTTATCCAATGAGAGCTTTCGGAAGCAAAATGATGATTCAAGTTGGGTATGTGATAGGGACCACAACTGTTAATATTTCCATGCGATGGCTCAAGCACGCTGAATCATATCTCGTATTGGAACTCAGGTAGGAGAAATTTTATCTACTTATGCTGACATTCAGAGTTCGGATATCTCATTTTACTCAGATGTATTATTTGCTCCTTTACAGCCTCTAAATGCCATCCACCCAAATATTATTCTCGGCTATTGACAAAGGTATATAATATGGTACCAAACTATGCTCCTTTAATTTATGAGGTACAAAAGGCCATTTTCAGTATTAACGCTTATAGTGTTGTAGGCTCCGATGGATTCTCATCCCCATTCTTCTAGTATTTTAGGATATTATATAGGATGATGTGTATGTGGGGAGTCATTGATTTCTTTGAAGGTGGTTACTTACCTCTTGGTTTCACTACCACCTCTATTGTCTTGCTCCCGAAGAGGGAAAATGCCTGTAGATGGACAGATTTAAGAGCTATCAGCCTATGTACGTTGTTTAATAAATTTATCACCAAAATTTTGAACACTAGATTGAGTTCACCGGTGTCGCGCATTATTTCAACATAGTAGTTTTATCCCTATAACCTTATTAGGGATAATGTGTTGTTGACTTAGGTGCTTCTCTATACTTTGGGTGATAAAGTGCGATGGGATAATACTACATTAAAATTTGGCATGGCTAAGGCATACGTTCGCATAGATTAAGGATTTATATATGCTATATTTGAGGTGTTTCGATTTGATCAATTATGGATTGACAAGATCAAAAGGTGCCTATCGGAGTGTCAATTCTCGATGCTCCTAAATGGCCATCCCTGAGGTTTGTTCTCATCCTCACATAGTCTAAGACAAGGTGATCCAATTTTACCTTCCTTTTTCGTTATTGTTGCGGACTATTTCTCATGTATGCTCACTCAGAGGTTCTAAGCCTATCCCAATATGCATAATCAACATAGATTTAGTACTCTTATCTCACACATTTTATTTATCGACGATATGATCACATTCTTCAACGGCCAAAAATATTATATCATGAAGGTCTTCAACTATTGGAGCATTACAATGGGGTCTCTAACCCATTGGTAAATAGAGACAAGAACGGTCTTATACTACCTAGATGGGCATTGTATATTCAGATCATGAGATTTGTGTTCAGATGAGGAGACTTGTGTTCTCAAGGGGACCAGATGGGCTTTCTCTATGATGTCCTCATTTAGAAGATTAGGAGCGGGATCTCAAGCTAGGCTTTGCGATTACTTTTATAAGGAAAATGAATTATTTTGTTGAGGTCTGTACTATCCTATATATCACTTTACCTTCTTCAAACTATGCAGCCTCCTAAGGCTGTACTGAAGAAATTGGAGAGCACTTTTGCATGGTTCCTATGGGATTCAAAAGATCAACCGCATCGCTTACATCGGAGGAATTGGAAAAAGATTTACCTTCTAACTGATGAGGGTGGATGATAAGTGTATTTTATACACTTATTCAGGGTATTAAAATATTGATATTTGATAAATCTTTTGACAAAATATATCCTAAATTGTTGTATTTTATGTTATATAGGTAAAACTCAGTAATTGAACGAGGAATCGAAAGAAAGAAGTAAAATTGGTGAAAAAGGGCAAAATTTAAAGTTTGAGGACCAAATTAAAAAATTCAATAGTTGATTTGGACCACAAAAAGATTTTTTGAAGATTGTTAAGAGACAATTGGATGAAATTAGAACTCAAAAAGGAATGTAATATGATCAAAATATTATCAAAATCAATTTTCAACCGCATAAGTTATATTCCAGATTTTTACCCGAATATTGAGACCCATTTTTGGCATATTATACTCAAATATTGATAAATTATTATTATCAAATGAGGAAAATTCATAATATTTTTGAGAGAATTGAATGGAATTTGCAAGAATTAAATTAATTGAAGACTCAAACTTGATTTTTGGGTAAAAAAGAGAAGACAGAAGTGAAGATTCATCAAAAAATCATTGAAGAGATTCAAAATTTTAAAATTCATCTTCACCTTCTCAATTTATGTATTTTTACTTGAATATGATTTCTTGTAATTTCGATATGTTAGGCTAATTTTATACATTTTTAGAATGAGACGAACCCTTATTATGATACTTTTAGTTTTTAATTAATTATTTTGACTTTAATTTGGTTTGATTTGTGAATATTTATTATTATTTTATCGTTCTTTTCAATTGTTTGATCACTAATTGAATAAATATTGTAAGATTCGATAGAGGATAGAGATACATCTCTATGCTTTATATGGTTTTAATAGGTGTTCTAGTACTTGTTAATGCATTTATCATATTTGAATCTTTCATCAAGAGATAGAAGGGTCATATGAGAGGAATGAATTTGATTGCTATCGAGATAGGTTTTCAATTAAACTAGGAACATTGACCAACATGAATGATTTCAAATTGTCACTTTAATTGTTACACTAAAAAAGGATTAATAAGGGAGATTTGACATCTTAGCAATGCATATCACACATTGGAAAAATACATTTACTTACTTTCATTAGTTTAATTGATAATTTAAGGATTTGTATAAAAAAATTATAAAATTTGTTTGCTATTCGATTAAAGTTGAAATTAATTTTAATTCAATCAAACACGTAGTCCTCGTGGATTCGACACTCTATTCATCAATATATAACTTGACCACGATCTCGTACACTTGATTATTTTCAAAGGAACAAGTTTTTGACATCGCTGTCGGGGACTATTGTTTTTCATAAGTTTAGTTAATTTTAATTTTAATCTAATCTGAATTTTACTATTTTTTTAGTTAAGTTCATTAGATTAGAAATTTTTTTCAATGTTTCTTGCTTCATTTTTCAGGACATTGTATGCAAAATTCGAGAACTTGCTCAATTTGACCCGAAGATTGAACGAACATTTAACATTCAAAAAAGACAACAGTTGGAAACATATCCAAAATAGAAAGAGGAAGACATGGCAGAGGAAAATCCAAATTAAATAGCCATCGGGGCTAATCTGAGAGTAGCACAACAGAATGTGGTTGTAGCTAATAAAAATGCAAGGCTCTGGGTAAATCTATGGTTCAACCGGCTGTGGAAAGCTAGTCTAGCATAGTATATCTGGCATTTGGTCAGGCAAACTTCCACCTGAGGACTGATGTGATCAACATATTCCAAAACGTGTTATAATTCTTTGGAAGAGCTATGGAGAATCCCAACACTCATATATCAAAATTTTTGGACATGTGTACAACTATCGAGTATCTAGAGGTGTCCAGTGAAGCAATCTAACCGATGTTTTTCCAATACACACTGAGAGACTCAATCAGAGAATGGTTAGACACATGTCCACCTCAGAGCATTGCTACATGGAACCAATTGAGTTAGAAATTTCTTAGCAAATATTCTTCACCGAAAAGGATTGCAAAGCTAAGGGACGAGATTATTACATTCTAACAACTGGACTTAGAATGTTATTCAGAGGCTTGAGAATGATACAAGGGTTTACTCCGCCAATGCCCACAACACGAATTGTAGAAATGGCTTCACTGCAGTACTTCTACATTGGTCTGAATTCGATAAGTAGGGCTAACGTAGACTCTGTATGTAATGGTTCTATCACCAAAAAATATTGCAGATCAAGTCTACCAAATCATGGAGGATCTGACATTCACCAGGGCACTTTGGCCTACTGAAAGGACTAGTGGAAAAAGAGCTGCTGGGGTATTTGAAGTTGATTCTTTGATAGTAATTTCAACACAGTTGGCATTATTGGAACAAAATGTTGATTAGATGAACGTAGTCCATACAATGGGACTGAAATACGATTATTGTGGATGGAACCACGAGAGTGTTGATTGTAATGTATGGTCTCCTTTTGTTCAAGTAATGGAGGATGTGAACTTTACTCAAAATTTTCAAAGGCAACAACACAATCCAAATCCTAACACCTACGGGAGAAATCACCCAAGTTTCCAATGGAACAACAATCAGGGTGCTCAGATCCTACTACAACAAACTGGACCACCAGATTTTCAGCAGAATGAGAAAAAGTCTTCATTAAAAGAACATGTGACTAATTTAGCGAAAATATCTACTCAACACATGCAAATAACGGATAAGAGCTTGCAATTTCAGGGAACTGCCATAAAAATTGTAAAATCAAATGGGACAAATAGCGAAAGCACTTTCAGATAGACTACCAAGAGCATTACCCAGTCACAGTGAGAGAAATCCTAAACAGTAGGTAATGACAGTGAAAGTTGTGGAGAAAGAACATGTTGAAGCTATAACTGCCCGCAGTGGAGTTCAACTGGCAGAGATTAATGTAAAACGACCAGTTGCTACAAAAGAAAATGTACTTACTACAGTTGAGGAGCAATTGGATGAATTTGAGCTGAACAAAGAAGCATAGACAGAAAGAGCATTAGGGGATCCAAAGGTTAAGAAAATCACTCTTGCTAAAAAATTTGTGCCACCACAACCTTTTCTACAAAGACTGCAAAAGAAAAAGCTCGATGATCAATTCGAATAGTTGTTGGATATGCTGAAAAAGCTCAACATCAATATTCCATTCATTGATGCTATACGACAGATCCCAATGTATGCAAAAGTTTCTAAAGGACAAGATATCTAAGAAAAGAACGCTTCCAAATTGGGAAGAAGTGACATTAATCGAGGAGAGCAGTGTAAGGCTGCAAAATAAATTGCCACCAAAACTCAAAGACCCAGTGAGTTTCACTTTTATTTCACTAGGTAAAGAAGTTCATTTTAATGCTTTATGTGATATAGGTGCAAGTGTAAATTTCATGCCTTTGTCTACTTTTAAGAAACCAGGAGTTGGGAAAGTCAAGGGATCGAATGAGATGTTGTAGCTGGCAGATAGGAGCATCAGATACCCATGGAAAAAGGTTGAGGATGTGCTTATCAAAGTTGGAAAGCTGATATTCCTGGCCGATTTCCTTGTCATGGACCTCGAAGATGACCATGGTATGTCAATTATCTTAGGTCAACCCTTTTTAGCAACAAATCGAGCTTTGATTGACATGGAGAAGGGTAAGCTAACTGTGAGGGTAGAGGACGCACATGAAATCTTTAAATTATGTAATCAACCCAAGCAACCATTAATCCCGAAGGATGCCAAATATGTTACCGAAGAAATTCATCAAAGGTCGAAGAAGACAAAGCCTAAACGTCTAGGGAGCCTTCCTAGAAAAGATAATAGAGATCTCAAGATTTGGAGGGTAAAAAGAGGATGTAAAGATAGAAATTGCAAGGAATGTAAGGCTGTAAGACTCCAGCATGAACCATCATAATCAGTCCCTCTATATAGTCTAGCTAAAGACTATAAATTAATTGCTCATTAGGAGGCAACTCAATTTTCTAATCCTTTTATTTATTTTGCTTTTCATATTGTATTGCATGCAGTGTTATTCTTGACTTATAGGTTGCATTAGTTATATGCACGTTTCAAATTAGTTTGATCTTCATTATTGACACTTAACCTAGTTAAAGGAAAATATTAATTGAGTCAAAAGGAGTTTTCTTTTTATTTTTTTGATTACTTTCTTCCCCTCTTGATAGGTACCATGGATATTGACATTGGAAGGAGTTTAGCAAAGTACAAGTTGGAATAAATTGAGAAATAGCTCTTCACACATTCAACAAAAAAAAATTCAGGGAACACCTTTTTCCTTTTCTTCCTCATCTCCTTATATTCTTACTTATACTTTATGACATTGAGGACAATGTCAGTTTTAAGTTTAGGGGTGGGAAAGCCTTTGAATTTTTTACTTTTAGTATGTTTTTGCATGCCAGACTGATTGAGACTTAACATTGCAAAACTTGATATTATACGTGCACTAGAATTAAGTTGGACATGTGATGCTATGAGTTGATTCATATAATTGATAGATT
>CAIGRB010095551.1:58018-86093 GCA_903798255.1 Fraxinus quadrangulata | reverse complement strand
ATAACACAATTCCTTCTTCATTTATTTTTCTCAAAACAGATATCACATGATTTTCATGATCTTCTTCAGATTCTGAGAAAATAAAAATGTCATCAATATTAACACAATAGTATTTACTAAAACCTTTTAGGATATTGTCCATATATCTTCGGAAAATTCCTGGTACTTGCTTTAGGCCAAATGGAACAACTTTCCATTGGTAGTGTCCTTGTGGACAACTAAAAGCTGTAAGGTGTTTACAATTTTGATCAAGAATTACTTGCCAAAATCCTGATTTGGAACTTATATGCACACCTAAACATGTGCCTAGAATAACATGATTTGATATTGCAGCATCTTAACCAGTTGTACACGGTATTCAAGAATTTGGAGAAAAATGTAGAAATATTATGAATTGAGAAGCTCTCTACCATACAGTTCATCAAAGTTACGGATACTCACAGCTGTGCATCGTAGATTTGGAGAATATTGCAGTAGCCTTGATACAAGATCGACAGCTTCTACAGGCACGTGCTTGTGAAATATCTGAAGAAGATGATAGAGTCAAATTACAAGCAGCAAAACATGACCACGTCAAAATGAAGCACATAGTATCATTGCTACCTTGTGCCACGGATGAGCTTTAATTTGAGGGAATTTAAACTCAGTGTAGTTGGGGTTCATACATTTGATCTCCTCCCTTGTTGGGGTGCCCAAGACCTACATGGAAATAAGCATTTCTAAAGTGAGCTGCTAAGAAGGAATACATTAACCATAGGGGACAAACAAATAAATAAATTATAATAAAAATTGAAGGATTCTTCTAATCATGATTACCTTAATAATTTCAACAAGCTGATCCACTCCGCTTCCACCAGGAAAGAGGGGCTGCAATTTCGAAGGAAACCGAAATTCTCACCTTCAGCACATGAGCATAACAACTTTCTTAAAAACTAAAGGAATTGAAAAAAACACCAAGTTCTCTTACCTGTCCTAGCAATAATTCGGCCAGAACACATCCGGCAGACCAGATATCTATGGCAGTAGTGTACTCTGTTGCTCCAAATATAAGCTCAGGAGCTCGATAGTACCTTGAACATATATAAGAAATGTTTGGCTCTCCTTTTACCTATAATTTATGCCATAAAAGAAGTAAGACGAGCACAAGGAGAAAGAAAAGCATCCGATATAGTGAACAGGAAAAAAATACATACCAGTATTTTAGCACTTCCAAAGTCACATAGTTTCACCTGATGAGTATGCGGATTAACCTGTGAATCAATGAAAAACATGGAAATTAACTAACTAAAAATCATGCAGACAGCTGAATGTTGCACGTTGTTATAGTTTTGCCAAAACATGTGCGCTTCAAAAACCTACCAATAAATTTTGGGGTTTAATGTCCCTGTGGCATACTCCAATACTGCCATGGATATAAGCCAGTGCTCTAAAAATCTGTACGGAAAAATCAGTGATAACTGAGTATGAGACCAGAATAACAAGAAAAAGAAAACAAAAGTGCAAGTAAAAACTTGCCTGATAAGCATAGAGCTTCACATATATCATAGGCATCCTTTGGCTCATCTTGTTGTAATGTCTAATCACCCGATGAACAGTTTCAGGAACATACTCCAATACCAAGTTAAGGTAAAGCTCATCCTTTTCAGTAGTTGAAAAGAAACAATGCTTCAAAGACACCACATTAGGGTGGTCTAGGATTCGCATGGTTTGCAGCTCGCGGTTCTTGTATTTCTTATCTTGAAGAACCTTTTTTATTGCAACAGTTTCACCTGTCTCCAGACATTTTGCCTGCATGAGCATATTCATAGCAGATCTTAAAAATGCCAGATCATAAATTATTCAAGCAGGAGTAATCTCTTACTAAAATAACAGAACTTTGTACAAAGTTACCAGCAGCTACCTGAAACACTACTCCGAAAGATCCCTGTCCCACAACACGTTCAGCCATGTAGCTGATAGTCTAAAATAGTACAAGGTAAAATTATGTCAGAATAGAAGAACAAGTCTACTAAACCTAAATGAAGATAGGATCCAAATATCACCTGCTTTGGCTGGCCGTTTTTACCACCAATAGTCGTAACAATTATGTGACCATTTTCTGTTCCATTACCGTCGACAACAGCTGGTTCCATGTCCTATCACAAAATAATAATAATAATAATAGGACCCATGACCATCTGGCACAAGACTACAATGAAATAAGAGCTCAATGATAGTGATCAAAAAGTAAAGACCGAATTATACCCTGTCATCCCTAATTTTCATGTCATTCATCTCATTTGGCAGCCTATCAAGACCAATGGTATTTCTACTAGATTCTCCAACACCAGATGAAGGAACTACACCTACTAAAGCCATTCTGATCTTAACAAACAAACCAAAGCACGTTTCCACCAGACTTGCCACTAAAAGCCAAGAATACCAAGAAACAACCTGCAGTGAACAGCATGTTAGTTCGTGGAACCTTTGGAGTTATAAATGCTCAAATTAATTCAGCCTTCAGGTTAGTAATTGTCATTCTTAAGAACAGTGAAAACTGGAACATGATTGTCATTATAACCGGAAAATACAAGCAAGACAAGTATCAAAAGGCAAAGTATGGAATTAAGGTTGAGTGAGGATCATCAAGAGGAAGAGGTAAAAGATTGGTTCTGGAATTAGTGACTTTCTTAGAGAAAAGATAAAAGTGCCCAATCCTTTCCCTCAAATTGCAATAGGACACTGAAACGTGAATAGCTGCGGAGAAGTAAAGGCCAAACTCTTTGGCCAAACAGAAATGGGCAACAACAAAAGACAGGATGTGGTGTCATCGAAGCCCCAAAGGTTCAACAAATGAATGAAGCCAGGATCATATCCAGAGAGATGATTTTTTTCCATTGATGTCTACAAGTCCATAAAAGTACAGATAGGTGAGGCATTCGAGTATGGTAATGTCTATCGATAGATTGATTCAATAAATAAATAAATAAAATTTGACCCAGAGCTACTACATTTCTTGTGAAATTAATTCGGCACAGCCTTCGTACAAGTTCAGTGAAGATAATTACAGCCAATTCTAAATCAATAACACTTGGAAATAACAAAATTCCAACTGGGCGTCAAAAGTAAAGAAGGAAATAAACTAGGCAATTTTATTCTTTTTGTCATGGATCAATTCAAGAACAAATCCCTTAAGAAGTTATTTCAGCAGGTTGATGGTCGACTCATCTTGGACTAAAGAGCAGAAGACAGCGAGTTTCGAGAAAGTTCGGGATACATTGTAGAACTGCAACCTTGGAAAGTTTAGTTCAAGATTGAAAAAATTAAAAAACTTCGTTTCACCCAAAAAATAAGAATTAAAAACATACAAATTGTCCAGCTTATTAAAATAACAAAAACAAAACCCGGTGATGAACTATTCAAGAAGACCCAGCATAACGCGATCTGGGAAGCAACCAAAATCATTTCGTCGACCATAAGGGGAAAAACAGTTCATTTAAAAAGCGAAATGCAAGAAAATAACTAGTCAACAAACAAACATAAATTGATGAAATTTTTACTACGTATAAATTTGCCCAATTTCCAGGATAAAAGAAAAAAGTCAAGGAAACAAACCCTAGCAAGAAAAACTAAAATAGAATGACAACAACCAGAACTGACAATCTAACAAATTCACGAAATAAAACAGATTCAAAATCAGCAAGAAGTAAGAAGGTTTAAGAAAATGTACTGATCAGGACGAGAATTAGCCAAGTAAACAGCCCCGACTGGAAAACTAGATCCAGATAACTCCAATCGCAACATGAACCGGACCCGAATTCCCAAAATCCTGATTGATCAATCACAAAACTTTGATTCTTGGACGAAATGTTCAACAATTTTTACAAGCCCAGCCAAATGCAAGTTAAAGTTGGTCAACAATTCCTCCTCTTTTGATAGTATTGATATTTGATAATAATCCAATCAACAAAAAGGGGGAAACTCCGATTTTCTATTGCAACATTATTAATTAATATTGAAATTCCAACCTTTTTTCGAGTCATGAATCATTACAGGTCGTTAGTCTCTGCTTTTTGACCGTTCAACATCTGCTTTCTGTACTTTTTCGACATTAATTAAGGCAGAATTGCAGGAGGTTCCAAATCTTTCAAATTATTATATATTATACCCAAATATTTCATTTTTGCAGTTGGAATCTCAAAACTTTCATCTTTATTGCGACTGGAGGACATGTGGACGGAATTCATCCATTGATCATCAGTTGACCAATAGTCAACGGTCTGACCAGAAGATTTTTTTATTTCTTTTATTTTTATCTTTCATTTAATTATTTTAATTGCTTATATGTAGAGGTGGCAACCAAATCGAGCGGCTCATCGGCTCAGCCACTCGACTGGGCAAAAACGAGCACAAGCCGAGCAAGTCAGCTCGTCTCGTCTCGTCAATTTTTCAAACTGCTCGGCGAGCTCATGTAAAAGCGAACCACGAGCCAGTTTGGCTCGTGGCAGGCAAAATAAAATAAAAACTGTAAATTCAGTGATCGTTTGGTCACTGAATTTTTTTTAAATTTTTTTTTTTTATCAATTTCATTTTCCCTTATAAATACTTATCAATTCCATCAAATTCTTTTCACCAAACTTACTATCAATCTCTCATTCTCTACTCCACTCTCTACGTTCATTATCAATATCATTCTATATTCTTCTACATTTCATTTTTAATCGATTTTCTATACTACTACATAGTCTACATTCACTTCTCAATTCTACTTCAATATCAATTATCCCATTACAAGTTTCCAATCACAAATGGATTCACGCTTATTTGTTGAAAACTTGTTCGGTGTCAGAGGCGAATCACCGTCACGCCCCACCGTCAATTTGGGAATGAATTCGCCAGTTAAAATGAATTACCAATTTCAGAAAATATTCAAAATTTCGACGTTCATGAATGTAGTAATCCAATTGATTTGGATGACGTTGATGTTGATATTGATGCTAGTCATCCAATTGATATGGAACAGGATGAAGAACCTGCATTAGATATTTCCGATGCAAGAGAAAAGAGAAAGGGGAAGAAGCAGGCAAAATGTTGAGACAATTTTAAATTAGTTCAAAATGGTCGTGTGATCGATAGAGTTCTAGAAACCAAAGTAGCATGTAAATACTGTCAACAACAATTGTCATGGCAAAAAGGCATTGGAACCACCCACATCAACCGTTACTACAAAATATGTGTAGGCAAACATGGGTTTCTTCTAGTTAGTCAAACGCAACTACAGTTTGGTAGTCCAGTCGCCGGTGCTACTACTACGCCACTTTCTACGTGGATATATTCAGTAGAGAAAGTTCGAACGGGAATGGTGAAGTTCGTTGTCACGACGGAGTTGCAACTAACAATAGCGGACAACCAACATTTTGTTTCCTACGTCAAACAATATCTTCAACTGATGTACGTCGGGGTTAGTCGTAATACTCTTCGTTCTAATACAATTGAATATTTTCTTAATTTAAAGAAACTATTGATTGTGGATTTAGAAAAATATGGGGGTGTGATATCTTTAACTTCGAATTTGTGGGAAGTGATTAATAAAGGAGGTTACATAGCTGCAACTACACATTATATAGACCCACTTTGGGTCTTGCATAAAAAAATTATTGCTTTTAAAATTATCGAGTTCCCGCACAATGCTAACAATATATTTAATACTATTATGAACATTATTAGAACATTATTAGAGAATATAAATGCGAGAGTAAAATTGGTTCTTTTACGTTGGACAACGCTAGTGTGAATAAGCCTGTTATCGATAGATTGTATAGAGTGCTTTAACCCGATTTTCGTGATTTTTTATTTCATATTCGATGTATTGTCATATTTTTAATTTAATAGTACAAGACAGTTTAAAACATGTTAAAGATGAAATTCAACGAATTAAAAATGCACTAATATATAGTACGATTGCACCTAGTAGAAAACAAGTATTTGATGAATTTTGTGCCCAAACTGGGGTGACGCATACAAAAATATTTATTAGTGACGTAAGACATAGATGGAACTCAACATACTTATTATTGAAATCATGTGAAGGTTTCGAACATTTAATTATTGAATTTTATAACAATGGGCCCATGAGAGACGACGACGATACTATTTTAAATTAGCACAATTGGCATTTAGTTTTTAAAATTAAAAAAAATTTGACAAATTTTTACGATTCTACAAATATTTTATCCGGTGTTTATATCATACTAGTGTATGGTCCTTGAACGTCTGTATGTTAGGGTTTTTCGTAGATTTAAAGATGACCCCGATTTTAGTTCAATTATATTTTCTATGAATTAAATTTAGAAAATATTAGAAAGACTTATCAATGTTATTTTCGTTAGCATACGTTATGGATCCCCAATATAATTTATCGGGTACTAAATTTGTTATTGATCAAATTTCAAATTCTTTAATTTTTAACGTATCTATTACTTATAGAAATTTGGAACAAACTTTATGCGAAATGTATGAAATATATGCTTCACGAATTGGTACATTTATTCTAAGGCATGAACTCATATAGATATGATTCAACTGCATATGCATATGGTTTATCTACTAGTAGTAGTAGTTTGTTTTTCACTACATATACTTAAATATCGAGTAATAGTCCAAATGCGTTGCTTGCAGAATTAATTGATTGCTTTAATCATAATATGATTAGTAACAATGTAATTCGGAAAAATTCAGAAGAATTAATTAATTTCTGGCGAATGTATGAACGCCGATTATCAGTAGTTTCTATAATGACAAAAGATCTACTAACTCCTCCGGTTAGCACTGTAGTTTTGGAGTTTGCTTTTAGTGTAGAGAAGATGGTTCTCTCTGATGTTGAGAGTCGACTAAAAGAAGATATTTTGAAGTATTAATGTGCATGAATGATTGTGAAGACGCTCATTATCGATTGTAAGATAAATATGCCGAAATTGCATGTAGTCAAGTAAGTGATATTTAAATTAACCATATTCATAAAAAAAATTATTTTAATACCTTTATAATGTTTTTTAAAAAAAATTGTACACGTAAATAATTGTTCGTGTACAATTTTTAACTCCGCATACTCGAAATTTTAATTATTGAAGTAGCCGGTCTCAAGCCCAGATAAAATATGAGGGTTTATTTTTTATTTTAAAAAAAAATACAAATATAAATGTTTTGGAAAATATATATTTAAAAAAATGTTTAGAAATACATATATATTTTTTTAGGTTGAAATGTTTAGTATAGTTAAAAATAAAAATAAAGGAGCTAAGCCGACTCGGCTCGCCGAGTACCCATTTTGGGCGAGGTGGCAATGGATTGAGCCGAGCCACCTTAGCTCGCCCAAAATGGTACGAGTCGAGCCGGCTCAACCCATTGCCACCTCTACTTATATGGGATAATATGGTCGGATTGCTCGAGATGAAAGATTTGGGACTTCAACTATAAAAATGAAAAGTTTGAACATAGTTTGCAATAATTTAAAAAATATGGGACCCCAACTACCATTCTTAATGTTATATGAAAACTCAAATTGTCTTTTTAAACAATTTATATTTGAGCTAATTCTTCAAATAGTCACTAAAGTTCAAGTGAAATTTCAAATTGGTCATTAATGTATTTGTGACCTATTGAATCAATAAAGTTATATAATATTACATAATAGGTAACTTCTTTTGCAGCATCCACTCTAAACTCAAGATATGACTTTCAGTTCAATTAACTCTTTCGAATTTAGATATGTTTAGGTATGTTAATAAGACACGTCAAGTCGACTCATTGAATTGCTCATGTCCAAGACGAAACGTGCTTGGGGTTTTGGGCCCACGACTCATGGTTGACTTTTTGCCAAAAAGTGGGTCTTCGACCAACTCGTGATGGGTCGAACAGGCCCAAGAGCATATATTCTTTTTTAATAATAAAAAAAACATACGAATTTTACCAAAATAAAAGAAAAATCTTACTACAAAAATAATCAATTCAATGAAAGCAGAGAGGGAAGTTAGGATAAATAAGTTATTTTTATGAAAAATTATAATTACATAGTGTTGGAGTTACTATAAAAAAATTATTACCACAAGTAGTTAATACATTGAACCAATTTACAATAATCAAAGGAAAAATTGTAATTAATACAAAATGACCTTTTTTATGAAAAATTATAAATACAAATTGTTGGAGTTACAATAAAAAAATTATTACCACAAGTAGTTAATACATTGAACCAAATTACAATAATCAAAGGCAATATTGTAATTAATACAACATGACCAAAGTGTGGCGTCATGAAACGAGCGGCTATGCCTAAGCACCTAGACTCGATTCGATCTACTAACCAAAATTTGAGCTCAGCAAAGTCAAAGCTCACATTTCGAGTTTGAGTTTCATGGGTTGGCCAACAAGCTTGGCGAGCGACCAAGTTGCCACCCCTAATTATAAGCTAAAGTCAATTAATTTGACATCCAAACATTTTGATATACTTTTATTTATTATTAAAATTTAATATTCACCACTCATCAACCATAATAAGAATCATTCACCGCCTATATCGTAGGACTAGGAATACCTCCTCAACTTGACCATTGAATCAATCAAATTTGATTATATATGAAATTTAATGAGACCAATATTATTAGTTATTTACAAATTTCAACAAATGGAACCAACTTATGTGACCATTTCTATTCTCAATTCTTCTCAATCACACAATATTAACCTTATCACCAATGTGTACTTTCTCTCACTAAATCAAAATTCCGACTCTTACAAGTGAGTTTAAGCCATCCAAGAATAAGATCAAGTGGTTCAACACAAGCTGCAAACCAAGCCCAAACGTGAAAGACTGCTCATTGATTACAATAAAATTGACGAAAAGTGACATCAATAGAGCCGAAATGAATTTTTGAGAGAGAATACTTTTCAAACACATATTTTTTTTTTTTGACATTTTAGAACCTAATGTGGAGAGGAAAATAACATTTGTTTACAACTAAACTACCCTTTGCTCACTTATTAGGCTGAAATAAGTTCTTTCAGATTGGTTTGAGATAAGTCTGAATCTCAAATTTTAAAATTTCGAATCCTGAAATATGGATATATAAACCTTATTTCCAATAAATTGAACCTTCCACGAACCCTAAAAAAGTAGCATTTCTAATTTTACAAAAAGAACATAGCACTATAATGACACGATTGATTGATCGTGTCATTTCGATTGATTGCTTTTTTTACGAGAGACAACAAGAAAAGTTAACCAATAATGACACGATTGATTGATCGTCCATTCTTTACTTGCTCGAAGTATTGTTTTGAGTGTACGCGAAATGGAATTCACTATTAGCTACTCTTCACTTGTCTAAGTATTATTTGCTAAGTTCGCAACCTCTGTTTAGGTAAAGTGGTGCCAAGATGGAACTCAAGTGTCGTGTTTATGGGAAGCCATCTGTTCATTTCAATATTTAGTTCCAACATCCATCGTTTTTTCAATATCTGTTTGCTTAATTAATTAATTAATTAATCCAAGTGTTACTTTCTAAAATCAAAATGAGATTTTACCTTATCGGACTATTGGTTTGGCAAACTGTACCTTAACCTGTGTGCGCAAATTATATGACAAAGTAGACACGTTTCAAATTAGGCAGTTTAGATAAGAAGAGAATATAGTATAGTTGGTGGTGAATTATTAGGTGAATCTTGTGCAAATAATAGTATATATGTATGGCATGTTAAAATGAATTAGATAATATCAGATAATATTAAATAATAAAAATAAATTATTTTCTTTTTAGATTATAAATTTGTTTCTTTTCAATCTTGCGTGTGTACGGCTACGTTGGCACAATACCGACGCCGTATGGGTCAATTCCTCGTAAAGTTTAGATGGGTGAAGTTGAAGGCGGCACTAGTCAAACTAGAGATGTTAAATGGAGCAAGTCAAAGTCGCTTGACTCGTTTCACTAGCTTGTTATTTGGTGGGAGCAACCCAACTTTTTTTTTGAAAATTGTACTTCTAATCTAAAATGCGAACTGCTTGCAAGCTTGTGGTGGGTTGGTATGCAAGCAAATGAGATGGTTCACCCAGCTCACGAGCCAATTCGTGCGACATGTTCGTTGCTTGACTCACTATATTGGGGTGGGGTGAGCCGAGCCGACGAGCGACTCGTCCCACTTAACACTTCTAGGTCAAACGTGTTAGTACAAGTCTAAAACCTAATATAAAATATTAGATACAAATTGATATATTATTGTTACACCTCCATCACGCAGAGCCATGTTGGATTCACATTTCATCGAAGATCCACAAGACCAACTCAAACCCAAAATTTCGCGGGCATATCACTTCACCTCAAAAATCGAAAATGAGAACAACGGCGCTCTTGTTTAAATCAGAGAGGATCGCCAAATAAGACCGATGGCTCGCATAGCCTCGATAGATCCCACCTTCCCTTTTTAATAGGATGAATTTAAGCGTATTTGTGACTCTATGAGTAATGGTGGAACTCAAACATACACAAGTGACAAGAACTCCACTATAATTCAAACAATGCTGAATGCACCCAGCAGCCGCACAAGGAATTAGAGTGCATGTTGATATTTTCCTTCAACAATTATTAGCCATCAAATGCACTGTGGTCCATCTTCATTCAAAGAATGGCTTGCAATTTGTGTATTTTATAAAGGGTTTGAGGTTTGTCACTATCAGCCTCAATGTCGTTACTTATTTAAGTATAAATCAATGAAAAGATTAACTGAAAAAAGGCAAATTCATTGTTCTACCAAATATAGATACAATATATTTACCAATAGTTATTGAGGTCTGTGCCGATTTTCAAGTTAGTCATTAAAAGTTTCCCCGACTCATTCAATCACTTACCATTTGAAAAAAATTATTAATAGTCAATTTTTATTTTAAACTATATATTTTAATAAACGTTAAGTTTTATGCATTACTACTCATATCTATTTATATATAAATTAAATCATTTATAAATTCTTTCCAAACATAGGCTTAATTGAAAAAGTATGTATGTTCTGATATGATTGAGAGTTCTCGTCGTGGTCGCTAAATGAGTCCATTTAGCTTTGGTCGGCCTTAAGGACTATCGATCAAAATCGAAATATATTTTATGATTCTATGGCTCATGCTTTGTCTTGTTTCTGACTCCACCAGTATTAATAAGCAATTTATTCTTTGAAAAAAATTCTTTAAAGACCCTGCATTTACTAATTGTCTTTAATTTTTTTTAATTATAGTCTAAAATTGTAGTTGGGGAAGTCAACGTGGCCTATTTTGTCAAACTTTAACAGCCAGAAAAAAAGAAACGGCCTTCGCGCGTCTTCAAAGTCACGCGGTCGACCCTACTCGGAAACTACCCACTCCGGAAAACCTCCACCTGTCCACCAACTGAATCCCTCAATCTTCATATCTTCCGTTTACGTGTGAAATCGAACAATTCGATCAGATTCTAGTATCTCACACGCGTCCATCCACGCAATTGCTTTAAGACCATACCGCCGGTTCCCGGTCTCCCTTCACAACCTCATTTTATTATAAATACAAATTCAACCCTACTTATTCTCTCGTTTGGTTATTTTCTGCACACAACAATCATAGAAATTCAAAGAAAGTACCGGAAACAAAATATTATTTACTCAAGAAAAAGATCTTAAGTTTTGTACCCAGAAAAATTCTATTTCTATCAAAAATCTTGATTAAAGTTGAGAATCTTTGATTTTGTTTTATTTTCCAAGAAAATCTTTAAGTGGGTTAGTTGATTTTGAGTGGTATGATCTGAAAAAATGGGAGCTGAAGCTGAGGTTGTGATTCAAAAGAGCGTTCCTTTCTTGGATATGCCATGTTCTGAAGTGGTAAAAGCTTTAACTCAACTGGTTCTTGATTTTAATTTATTTATTTTTATAAGTTTTAGTTATGGGATTTGTATTATTTTCTCCTTCCACAGTTAGATAAGTTGTTCATAGCTTTTCTTTAATTTCATGTATCAAATTTTTTATTAGATCTTGAACTGTGGAATATGAGTTTTGATGTTTGATAATTATGTAAGAAAAATCTTGGATTAGTTTGCGTGATCTGAACTGGTTCATGATTAGAAAAACTAAATTGAATATTGAATATTTTAATCAAAGTAGATTTTTAAAGATTAAGAAAATGGTGGAAAATTTTATGCAGCATTAGGTAAAGAAAGGACAAGTCTTTTTTTAATCAATTTATTACAATTTCCCTCTTCCTTCTCCGGATGGGTGGGTGGAGGGGTATTTGAGGGGATAATTAGGTTATATCATTTGCTCTTCGCATTTGAATCTGTAAAAAAAAAAAAAAAGAACTTTAATTGATTAAACTATATGTGCCCAACGGTCATTGAGATTGAGGATGAAATCAAATTCAAAAACCGATATCTTTATCTCATGCTAATACCATATATACCCGAAAAAATGGTTCTGTACTAAATCTTTATTCAAGATTCTGATCTCTGGGAAAGGTTTCTTACCGCGATCATCTAGCAGAAAACTTATCTGTCTTCTAGCTACTGACTCTAGTTCATTTAGTTTACTGCTTGCTGAAAACCATTTTTTTCCCCATATAGCCACTGATCATGATAAAAGCTTTATATGATTGTGGTTTTTTTAAACCATCGACAGAACAATTTTCTTTTCCCAATTCTGTGGATTTCCCTAATAATTTTTTAATTAATGAGATTGGATGAGGTAATGGTATATGATCTTGGTTGTTGAGCTTCCAAACTTTATGTGCCTAGATGATCTATAATACTACCGACGGTGACAAAGGAAATAACATCCGAATATGCAGGCAAACCCTTTATGTACAGGCTTAAGAAACTCTTTCTTATAATACGTAAAAGAATATGGTGAATTCTTCTGTATTGTTCCTCAGTAGTCATTCATTCTATAACATACATAGATGCATTTTAAGTTGGTCATTCCATATGATCTTTTACTTTTAAGACTAAACTTAATTTGAAAACTACTTTATCTGTCAGGATGTCAAATCCCCAGAAATGTCTGTTCTACAATATGTTCCCAGCATTCGTTCTGGTAGTTTTGCTGATATTGGGCCACGAAGATACATGGAGGATGAGCACATAAGGATTGATGATCTGTCCGCACACTTTGGTTCACTCTTTAGTTTTCCCAAGCCAAGTGCATTCTACGGGGTAAGTGATATTCTCTTCATATTGCTGTTTTAGTCCTATATTACAGTCATCCCATCATTTTCTCATTGGTTCCTTTCTGCATGGTACAGTTATTTGATGGCCATGGAGGACCTGAGGCAGCATCCTATGTTAGAAAAAATGCAATCAGATTCTTTTTTGAAGACGCTAATTTCCCACAAACTTCTGAAGTTGATGATGCATTTCGGTTAGAGGTTGAGAATTGTCTAAAGAAAGGATTTCTTCTGGCAGACATGGCTTTGGCTGATGACAATAGTGTGAGCACTTCTTCTGGAACAACTGCTTTGACAGTTCTTGTACTTGGAAGGTAAATCTTTGTGCCATTGATCATTTAATGTGTTAGATTTTAGTGGCATTGTCTTGTTGTTACTGTTTAAGAATGGGTTGAAGTTAACATCACAGAAAAAATTGCCTATTGAGCTCTTGATTACTGGCCTCTTCGACCTTGAGTTTCGATTTATGTGGCATTTGGATACCTTTCTTATTCTTTGCATTTGAAAAATTTTGATTTTGAAAGTCAGCTCACATAAGCTACACTGTCCTAAGTATACTATTTTATATGACCTACTTGTTCACGAGTATAAAACCATAAAATTGGACTACTGAGTAATTTCTCGCATGTTAATGAATTCCTCTGTCTTTCTATCATTAAAATTCCTTTTTCTGTTATTTAAAGATCCTGTATACTCTCTTCCAGGCTACTAATGGTGGCAAACGCAGGAGATTGCCGAGCTGTTCTTTGCCGAAAAGGTGAGGCAATTGATATGTCTCAAGATCATAGACCTAATTATGCATCAGAGCGAAAGCGAGTAGAGGAATTGGGTGGGTTTATTGATAACGATTATCTCAATGGTGTTCTGTCTGTAACTCGGGCTCTTGGGGATTGGGACATGAAGTTGCCTCGGGGTTCTCCTTCCCCTCTTATTGCAGAGCCAGAATTTCGTCAAATTGTACTGTCAGAGGATGATGAATTCCTCATAATGGGGTGCGACGGGATCTGGGATGTTATCTCTAGTCAACAAGCTGTTAGTCTAGTGCGTCGTGGGCTGAGACGACATGACGATCCCGAGCAATGTGCCAAGGACCTTGTGATGGAGGCCCTGCGGCGCAATACTTTTGACAATCTCACAGTCATCATAGTTTGTTTCACTACCCTCGATCACCCAGAACCATCACCAGCACGCCAACGAAAATTAAGATGTTGCAGCCTGTCAGCAGAGGCTCTGTGTAGCTTGAGGATTTTTCTTGACGGGAATGGAAACAAATGACTGTCTAATTAGGGGCAGGAAGGCTGTTTGGGGTTGCGGGGATGGTAAGGTATCTGTACATAACAATTGGTTGGCCGGTGAATCGACTCTTTGGTGATCCATTTTGAGCCTGACGACTACTGTGTTATTATGGCCAATGGTCAAGGTTGATGTCTTTTGCTTTCATTTTCACTCACTATTTGATGGGTATATATATTGAAAAGATTATATTATTTATGTGGGTAAATATATTCAGGCTCTATTTTCCTTTTGGTTGCTCGTCAAAATATAATAAAATTCTATGCACGACTTATTTGACCCTAATTCGATGCCTGAATGCACCCTTATTTTGGCCAGGAAGGAACCCGGATTCAATCACAGGGGGATTAGAATAAATTTAATTTTTTTTTTAACTAAAGCAAAAATAAACACCAAGTCGGGAAATAGTGAGTATGATTTTAATGACAATAACATGGGTTATGTCGGTTGACAGATGGAGTGACGTGATATTAGTTGACAAGATGCGATTGGATGAAAAAGTAGATTGTGTTCAAAATAGTTTAATGGTGAAGTACTCTGTGACACTGTATCAACAATTGTGTCAGAATAGACTGAAACCCATGCCTTGCTCTAACTCGATCGATTATGACTTAATTCTGAATAAATAAATAAATAACCCGTGCCTCTATTTAAGGCTTAAAGCTTAAAAACTATAACACATTGTAGATACATTTCTCTCTCACCAATTTGAAAAACTTAAAACACGAATATAAAAAGTTTGGGACTCAAAAGAAATCATTTTAACTCGAGGAAATTACGCCACCCACAATGTTTACTTTTAAAATTCAACAATTACAGTTTATTCCTTTTTATTTAGTAATCACTTACCTTTTCTATTAAAATTCAGATAGACACACGCACAATCACAATTCTGAATAAGAGGATCGGATTCTGACGTCGACGAAGGAGTGGGACTCTGACAAATCAACCACCACTGTGTGATGATTTAGGAATTAGATAGAAGAGACTGAAACGATTCAACATGTTATCAGTGTTGACATGTCGGAGTTGTCACATAATAATGAATGTTACAAATGGTGACGATTTTGATGATGGATGACAAATCGATGATGATAATGATATCATTAAATATAAAAGAAATTTGATCCATAGTTTTGACTAAGCCCAACATATTTGGTTCGTGGGTGTAAATTTTATTTCCTTGGATCGCTAATCCAACGTCAACCCACTGTCCTTACTGGATACATTTATGATTTCTGCATCATGTTGCTTCGAATGCTGTCTTATATTATTTATTTAGGAAAATAAAATAATACAAATGTTTCACATGCCGTTCTGAATTGGAGATAACCTATAATATTCACAAAATTTTGAGCTATTAATTTATTATAATTTTAAAGGGTTGACCTCAGAATAAAAGAAAGAAATAACAATACATTGATAATAAAAACAACTATACAGTTCCAAAGATGATAAATTCTATACTTTGCTATGTTTCTACTTGTAATTTTTTTTTTTTTTTTTTTTTTTTGTGTTGATAACCAATTAAGTCAAATCTACATTTAACATTATTATATAATTTTATGAAAGTCTTACTAATTATTGAGTAAAAAAAGTATTGTAAGTTGGCTTGTTAAAAACTTCATTAATCATTTTTAAAAAAATCTTTAAATTGTTAAATAATAATTATTAGAAAGCTGACTGTTTCAACAAAATGAACCCAAATCTGCTGTCCCCAATACATTTTTTTGACACGTCTTCCAATTTGCTAAAAACACGTTATGCACCGAAGCATTAAAGTTGTAATGACAAACAGCAAATCTCACCTCCAGCAAAATGAATAATTCTTGATATATATAGTTTTTGATACAAAGAGATGTCCACACCCTCACATGGTCCAAAATTTTTGGTGCACAGTGATGTCTACACCATTACATGAGCCAATAATTTTCGATACATAAAGGTGTCCACACCCTCACATGCCAAAAATTATGTGTCAGCAATGCTAGAATCATAGACCTTTTAACCAGCATATTGGAACTTGATATTCAAGGCTTTGACAACACCATGGCTATAAATGTGCGCAGTGTTGCCACAACAATAAAGCACGTTGCACGCAATGGTGGCCAGAAATATCAAGGGGTCGATAATTTGTACTGCGAGTGTGGCAGCGTGCCTAGGCAGAGGCGGCCTCATGCTTACACCATATCGAAACATGCTATAGTGGACCTAGTTCGTACAGCTTGTAGCGAACTTGGTGCGCATGGAATTAGAGAACTGTATTTTGCCTTTTGGGGGTGGCGACACCTCTTTCGTGCAAGACTTATGATCTTGAACCGAGTCAAGTTGAAGAAAATACTTGTGCCGCGGCCAATTTAAAAGGAATTGTTTTGAAGGCTAGGCAGGTGGCTGAGGCAACGCTATTTCTAGCATCAGACGAATCGGCCTATATCAGCGGCTAGAATTTGGTGGTCGACGGTGCTTTATGGTGGTTAGCAATAGCTTCACCTCCGTGTAAGAGGGCTGCATGAGCACCTACCTACCTATCTATCCATCCTGCCAGCTTCTATTCAATTTTTCTAGTATATTTTTTTGTGTTTTTGTATAAGAATTGAATTAAGTTCATGTATTTTTTGTTCGAGTCAAACCTTGTGAACAGCACTTGCCATGTGCTTTTCCTAGTATTATGCTAGTTTTATCGTTTCCAACTTGCGAAATTTATTAAACTTTGTCTGTCATTTGTCTGGATCCAATTTTCATTCATCTTTATGCACTTTTTTTTCGGCTTTAAGTTCCCCTTTTGGAAACATTAGCCATTTTTTGCTTCCACCTAATTTTCTCTCTACATTAAATTATTTAAGTTTAACCAATAGATGATGAGAGTCTTAACTTCAATTATCAATTTGTGAACATCCTAGATGTATAGGCTACACAATGAAATCTTTACTTTTCTGCATGAAGGCACTCGCACCATTGATCGAAAATTTGGTAGATCAAAAGACAAATTAAGTAGACAATATTGAAATCCCTTCTATCGTACCATATTAGCATTTAGCTCAAAGCATTTACGAGAGAGGATGAATTGAACTTTCAAATTCGAGAGTTCTGTTCCGAAACTTTCAAAATTTTGAAAATTTGAGCGAAAGTCTTTTACCCTTATTAAACTTCTAGTCTAGGCGTCGTATTTTTATATTAATCTTTTAAATAATTTATAATTAAAGTAATAGTTTCAAATTCAAGATATTTCATATTTAATGATCATTATTTTTAATATTCAATTATATTTAAATAATTTGACTTGTAACGTCAATGACACTTAAATATGATCACATTAAAGCGTACCCTAAACTCACATTCACACACATGTACAATTACAACGATAATGGGAAAAATATGTCCATTAATTATCGAATGTCATAACGACAACATTAATCAAATTAAAATATTTATAATTCAACTCGAGTTAAAAAAAAAATCTTAACCCCCTCTGTAATATACACAAAAGTAAAATATTATAATTAAATTTTGAATAATTAAAACTTATTCAAAAAGAAAAAAAAATACTCTTATAGGAGCGTGAGATCCAATTGGTTTTATCTATATTTTTATCTATCTTAAGAACTGAAATTCTTAATTTAATTACTCTGAATTATTAATTATCTGGTCGCGTTTGGAAAGTATCCATCTTTCTCGCAGTCTTTAGGGATTAGCCATAGAAATTAAGAGGTATTGATCATAAACTCATTAAAGAATTTAAAAATTCATCAAGAAAAATAAAAACCGTTTTTAAAAATTAATTTAATACGATTTATCTTTTTTAAATTAACATAAAAAAACTATTAACTGAATCTTTTTAATTTAAATTAAAGCCATTATTTAAAAAAAAAATTAATGAGAGACTGTACAGAATCAAATAAATTTTTATTTAAACAAAAAAAACCATGAACTGAATTTTTTAATTTAAATTGCCTTAATTTTCATCTGATCCACTCATCTTTTTGCAGTGTTTTCAAATGAGCTATTGGAATAATAGATTCTGATCGTAAACTTTAAAGAATGCAAAAGGCCATCAAGAAAAATAAGAAAAATGATTTATTTATAAGAAATCGAGACCAAATCCCAAAAAATCGGATTGAACCAAAAAAATCAGAGAGAGTTCTCCAAGAAATGTGTACGTGAAATGAAGTGAACGAAAATACGAAATGTACTCACTATTACGAGATGAAATCGTTCAATTCCCAATAAACATCAACTAAACAATAATATTATAAAAACCGAACAGTACATCAATCAGAAAAAGCGAAAGGATCAATGGTCGAATTGGGTCAAACGGCTAGTTAAAAGTAAATAAATATTTTTTTTAAATAGGAAATAAATTTTAGATAACGCTACTAATTAAAAGTTCCCTTAAATTATGTACTTAAGAGATAAAAACATTCTACCTTGTTTGAAAAAATATTTGGTCAACACAAAAGAAAAAGTCAACAAATAAAAAATGAAAACAGTGAGTTGTATCCAATGCGTATAATTTGCCTTGTTTTGAATACTGTTCCCACATCCAATGTTCAAGATGAGAAAGAAAGATATAAAGATTATAAAAAGGAATGGACGCGTGGATTTTAGTTTTTGAAATCCATTTCCATTTTGTAATTAATTTCTAATTTAATTCAAATTAAACCTTTTTGAACGAATTTTAAAGAAAATGTTTTTGATAGATAATCGACTCAATTTTCGAACTAGTTCTTGACTTTACCCACTGAGATAATAGACTCAATTTGTGAACTAGTTCTCCACTTTACCCGTCGAACCCACCTTTTCAATCTTGGTAATCTAAATAATAACTCAGTACACAAATTCGTATGTAGTTAAAGAAGATCAATAATCACCTTCCAGAATTTCAATTTTTTGTAATTTAATATAAAATATATATTAAGGAAAATACAAAAGTTTTCTAATTATTTATTTGATTAATAAAATAAAAGATTTGATTTATAGAGTTACAACTCTTATGATCCTTTCACCCGTGTAAAAAAATTCAAAATTGAAAACAGTAATCAAATCATTAAGTTTCAAATATTAAAGAATAATTGTATTATTATAAGATAGGTCAAAATAATAACTTAATGCATGAATTAGTGTTATTATTGTAAATTATGAAGATTGAAAAGGGTATAGTCGATACAAAATAAAAAATATAAAGGCAAAATGGGAAAGTGAATGTTTTTCACCCATCCACAATGACATACATTTTGTAGATATATTAGTTGTGATGCAAATATATACATGTAAAGGATGTGCTAAGATCACAAGTCCCCACTAATGTCGAAGCCAAGGTAATCCTCTCACCCTCTCATCTTCTTTATTTGGATCTTGAGAATCTGTCACCATAAAGTTATTGTTTCTTTAGGTTGGATGGTAAAGTGGCAGTTATAACTGGGGGTGCCAGCGGCATTGGTGAAGAGGCAGCCAGATTATTTGCCGAGAATGGAGCTTCAGTCGTGGTGGCCGACATACAAGATGAATTGGCCCATCAACTCATTGCGTCCATTGGCTCGAACGATAGAGTAAGTTATTATCACTGCGATGTAAGAAACGAAAAACAAGTCGAAAACATGGTTTCCTACACTTTGGAAAAATATGCTAGCCTTGATATATTGTTCAGCAATGCTGGAATCATAGGCCCTTTAACCAGCATATTGGAATTTGATATTCAAGGCTTTGACAACACCATGGCTATAAATGTGCGCGGTGTTGCCACAACAATAAAGCACGCTGCGCGTGCAATGGTGGCGAGAAATATTAAGGGGTCGATAATTTGTACCGCGAGTGTGGCAGCATGCCTAGGCGGAGGCGGCCCTCATGCTTACACCATATCGAAACATGCTATAGTGGGCCTGGTTCGTACAGCTTGTAGCGAACTTGGTGCGTATGGAATTAGAGTTAATTGTATTTCGCCTTTTGGGGTGGCAACGCCTCTTTCGTGCAAGGCTTATAATCTTGAACCGAGTCAAGTTGAAGAAAATACTTGTGCCGCGGCCAATTTAAAAGGAATTGTTTTGAAGGCTAGGCAGGTGGCTGAGGCAACGCTATTTCTAGCATCAGACGAATCGGCCTATATCAGCGGCTAGAATTTGGTGGTCGACGGTGCTTTATGGTGGTTAGCAATAGCTTCACCTCCGTGTAAGAGGGCTGCGTGAGCACCTACCTACCTATCTATCCATCCTGCCAGCTTCTATTCAATTTTTCTAGTATATTTTTTTGTGTTTTTGTATAAGAATTGAATTAAGTTCATGTATTTTTTGTTCGAGTCAAACCTTGTGAACAGCACTTGCCATGTGCTTTTCCTAGTATTATGCTATTTGATCGTTTCCAACTTACGAAATTTATTAAACTTTGTCTGTCATTTGTCTGGATCCAATTTTCAATCATCTTTATGTACCTTTTTTTCGGCTTTAAGTTTCCCTTTTGGAAACATTAGCCATTTTTTGCTTCCACCTAATTTTCTCTCTACANATTATGCTATTTGATCGTTTCCAACTTACGAAATTTATTAAACTTTGTCTGTCATTTGTCTGGATCCAATTTTCAATCATCTTTATGTACCTTTTTTTCGGCTTTAAGTTTCCCTTTTGGATACATTAGCCATTTTTTGCTTCCACCAAATTTTCTCTCTACACTAAATTATTTAAGTTTAACCAATAGATGATGAGAGTCTTAACTTCAATTATCAATTTGCGAACATCCTAGATGTATACGCTACACAATGAAATCTTTACTTCCCTGCATGAAGGCACTCGCACCATTGATCGATAATTTGATAGATGAAATGATAAATTAAGAGTGTGTTTGGTGCATATTAAAATGAGAGAATGCATTTTTTGAAGTGATGTAATGGAGAATATGTGGTTGAAAAGAAGAAAAAGTTATCGATGTAATGAACAATATTATTTTTTTGAAAAATATGTAGTTGAAACTGAGTTTGAAAAATGAGAATGAAAAAAATAACATGCCTCAAACAGAGGCTTAGTAGACAAGAGAGATATCCGTTCCGTCGTAACATATTAGCACTTAGCTCAAAACATTTACAGGATGAATCATATTAAGTTGAATTTTCAAATTTGGGAGTTTTGTTCCGAAACTTTCAAAAATTTGAAAAATTGAGCGAAAGTCTTTTACCCTTACTATTTATTGGCATTTAAATTGCTGTATTGGCAAAGAACACTCAAACTTCTAGTTTAGTCGTCGTATTTTTATATTAATTTTTTAATTGTGATATACACGTTGTATGATACGAAAAGAGGAATTTATAATTTAAAAAAGTAATCATTTCAAATTCAAGATATTTCATGTTTAATAATCGTTATTTTTAATATTCAATTATATTTATATTATTATATAATTTTACTTGTAACGCCAATGACATTTAAATATAATCACATTCACGCGTACCCTAAACTCACATTCACACACATGTACAATTACAACGATAATGGGAAAAATATGTCCATTTATTATTGAATGTCATAACGACAACGTTAATCAAATTAAAATATTTATAATTCAAGTCGAGTAAAAAAAAAAATCTTAACCCCTCTGTAATATAATAGATTCTGATCGTAAGCTTTAAAGAATGCGGGTCATAAAGAAAAATAAGAAAATGATTTATTTATAAGAAATCAAGACCAAATCCCAAAAACTCGGATTCAACTAAAAAAAATCAGAGACAATTCTCCACGAAATGTGTCGTGAAATAAAGTGAACGAAAATACGAAATCTACTCACTATTACCATATGAAAACCAATTCAATTTCTATAAACATCAATTAACTAATAACTTAATCGCGAGATGAAATCGATTCAATTCCCAATAAACATCAATATTATAAAAACCGACGAGCACATCAATTAAAAAAAGCGAAAAGACCAAGGATCAAATCGGGTCAAACAGTTAGATAAAAGTAAATAAATATATTTTTTTAAATAGGAAATAAATTTTAGATAACGCTACTAATTAAAAGTTCCCTTAATTATGTACTTATAGAAATAAAAACAATCTACCTTGTTTGAAAAAATATTTGGTCAATACAAAAGAAAAAGTCAACTAATAAAACTTGAGAACAGTGAGTCGTATCCAATGCATATAATTTGCCTTGTTTTGAATGTCGTTCCCACATCCAACGTTTAAGATGACAAAGAGAGAGAGAGAGAAAGATTATAAAAAGGTAATGCACGCGTGGATTTTAGTTTTTGAAATCCATTTCCATTTTGTAATTATTTTCTAATTTAGTTTAAATTAAACCTTGATAACATGCAAACTTGAGGGTTATTGGCATAAAACGTCCATGCATTTGAAATTTAGTGTGCCAAACGTTCTTACGTTTTAATTTTTTGCATTTTCATCAACATTTTCACGTTTCATTGTCCAAAGCGTCATTTTTATCCATTTTCTTAATAAACTCATATTTAAATAAAACAAAAAGAAAAAAAAAATAAAGAATAAATTACAACCACTCCCAAATTTTTCAATAAAATACAAATAAATCCCAAATAAAAAATTTAAAAAAAAACAAAAATCATCCACTTTCTCTTCCACCCACTTTCACTTGCCGGAAACACCACCCAACCGCCACCTTAGCCACCGGAAACCACCACCATCATATAGCCCTTCATCCTACCGTCCAAAGCACTAACCTATTCGCCTACCGTCTCTGTAATTTTCAATGAACCCTTATATACAGTTCATTCAACAAAACCATTCCAACTCCCACATCAATCACCACCTTCAAACCATTCCAATTCCCACCCCCATCGCCACCCAGCGCCGGCACCATCCAAAACCAACTGCAATAACCTCCATGAAAAAAATTGAAGAATACTCAAAAATGAAATATGTACCCCAAAGATCTGTACACAATCCCTGGCTGTTTAGCACACGCAAACAATGTATGACTCTATCCCAAGTCGGTTGGACCATACATTTGTTGCCAAGTTTTACGCCATTAATCCTCGACTCCACAAACATTTTGTAGAACCCATTAAGATCATCTTCTTCAGACAACAAAATCACATTGAGAGTAACTGGATCTGGAACCCATGGTGCATTTTTGCAAAATCTCACAAAATTCCCTTGGTGCATTTTTGCTGTTTCCTTTTCTCCGGCTAGTTATAAATTTGAGGATTTGCAGGCTATTTAGCAAAAAATGAGCTTGAGTTTGTACCCGTAGTAAGTGATAAAAGTGATAAAAATGATAAAGGAGAAGCAATAATGGGAAAAAAGTGAGCTTGAATTTGGGACTACCATCTTTTGCATATTCAGAAATTGGGGAAGAAGGGGCCAAGCTGGTGGCTTCAGAATCAGTTTTTCACGCATTTTCAGTGTGAAAATGTGCTCCTGAAATTTGGATTCTCTCAATCTCGGCACTGAGGAGAAGGACTTGGGTCTGTGAGAGGTTGGGTTTCTCAAATGTTGGCCAAGCTTATATTTCGTGTTGGCTATGGCAGGCGGTAGACGGCGATGGCGGCAAGGGCTGTAGCGGTTGGTTAATTTGGTCGGGTTTATTTTTTAATTATTTATTTGGGATTTATTTGTATTTTATTGAAAATTTTGGGAGTATGGTTGCAATTATTCTTTAATTTTCATTTCTTTTTGTTTTATTTAAATATGAGGATATAATTGTTATTTTATTGAGAAAATTGATGAAAATAACGTTTTCTACAATGAAATATAAAAATATGGATGAAAATGCAAAAAATTGAAACGTATTGACGTTTTGCACACTGAACTCCAAACGTGAAGACGTTTTGGGCCACAGCTAACTTTTTAGGCCGATTGAACACTTCTTATGCGAGTTTTAAAGAAAATGTTTTTGATAGATAATCGACTCAATTTCAAACTAGTTCTTGACTTTACCCGTTGAAGTTTGAACCCACTATGCCGCGTCATTATTGTAAATTACGCAGATTGAAAAGGGTATAGTCGATAAAAAAAAAAAATTACAAAGGCAAAATGGGAAAGTGAATGTTTTTCACCTATCCACAATGACATACATTTTGTAGATATTTCACCAATCCACAATGACATACATTTTGTAGATATATTAGTTGTGACGCAAATTTGTCTATCCTTCGCAGTGACTCAATATACATGTAAAGGATGTGCCAATATGAAGTATATATACACATTCCTTGATAATAAAATCTTTTGATTCCACTCATGCAATATGTTGTGTACATTGGAACTATAATCTTGGCTCTTGGACGCGTGTTGTACTATTCTAAGATGGTCATGTGGAAATTGGAATGTGAGAAGATGATGTAGGGCAAATTTTCTCAACAAATTCTGAGATTTCCTAGAGTTAATGAGAATAAGGGCACCTTAAATTTGCAAAGTCACTACAAACAAGAAACGATTCAAGAGCAACAGGCCGACGTCACTTTTATAAGTTTAGTGACAAAAATTTGATCAATTCAAAGTTCAGTAAGCAATCGAAGTCATTTTCCAAAGTACAGTGAACAATCGAAAACGTTTTCCAAAGTTTAGTGAGCAATGGAGTGTGCTTTCTTACTTGACAATTTGATAACGGTGTGATAGAAAGTCACATGCGCATTGCGTTAGCCACATCCCCAATTTCGTTAGAGGATTAAAAGGTCAAACGTTTGGATAAGTTTAGTGGTGAAAACTCAACATTTAAAGTTCAGCGAACAACCGAAAACACATACATAAGTTTAGTGATCATTGAGACAATTAACTACAAAGAAACATTTTTTTTTCTCACAACAATTTAACATACTGGTGGTAATTAACTCGACATTTTAAACTTCAGCGAGCAATTGAAAACACAAATATAAGTTCAGTTATTATTTGGACAATTAACTCCAAAGAAACATATATATTTCTGATCACAACAATTTAACATACTAGTGGTAATTAATGAATTCAATATGCAATCTCTCTGATCTTTTTTCTTCTTTCCTACTTTGGATGTCCAGACTTGTGCATGAGCTGTTATTCTGACGGACAACATTTTGGTCCATTATGGCACCAGTTCTGTCAAATGTTCTTCTTCTGGTATGTGCACTTTTGTAATACCCACTTTGTTTAAGGATATGCTAATATCATCTATATGTTTCAGTTGATGGGTGGTATGCATGCTCTAAATGCTGTTCTTCTCCTTGACACTTCAATTAACAGCCTTGTAAGAATCTCTTTCCCTCAGTCTCCCCACCAGCAGGGCAAATAGAGATGTTCAAGTTGATATAATTTTACAATCATAGAAGTCAATGTTCAACTCATATTTCCTGGTTCATAAGCTGTTGTGGAGAGCTTTCTTTCCCTGCATAGGTTTTCTTCTTCACAGTAAACTCTCTGTTAGCGTTTCCATGATGAGGTTTTAATTTTGAATCAATATTTCTTGGCAGCCCTTTCCTTGGTTTAGGGTTGCATATTTTGTGCTATGGAGTTGCCGCTACGTCATTTTCCTGTGGGTTATTCATGCCTTTGGTTTGACATGGTAAGTATTTAATCACAACCTACGTCTTCCTTCACCGTTTCATTTTCCTGTGTTGATTGTCTGAACCTTAAGCTCTTAATGGTATAAAAAAACACAATAGAGTTTCTCCCAGGTGGTCATATTCTTTTCTTGAGCTTTCAACACCTTGGGCTCCTTTGTGGTGAAAGACTTTTGACCTTTATGTCATTATTTGCAGCTATCTTCCCCTTAAATATGGTGCATTTTTAGAAACATATTTTCATGTAAATTTTGCGGGTACTTCTGCTTGGGTCTGATTCATATGGAATTTATTATGCACTGGTCACTAAAGGAACCTTTTTTCATCTTTTCCAGATTATTCCTTTAATAAATATTAGTCTTCCCCTCCAGCCCACACGGGTAAGAAAAGTTATGTAGAATACTTTTTACACAGTTATCTCAACAGTGTTTGTGTATATATGTAATATCATAAACATGGAGATTATGAACATTTCAAGCTTCAAAACACACCAACTAGACATTCAGACATTAGTGCATCAGGAATGAATTGATTGATAGTTCAGACATTCAGACTAGCTTTATCATTCAGTAACTGACTGGCGCTTAATTGTATTAATGAATTGATAGTTCCTTCTTGTTGAATGTTATATTTTTCTATTTATGTAATCTGGTCAAGTAAGGAATCAGGATTGGAGATATCACATTGGATGGGACTTCATTAGAGGTATATACGCAGAGTGCAGATTTTAGCTGAATCCTCCAGTATTCATTAATATTTTCTTTCACTTTCTTCAAAAGATCCTATAACTATTCATTAGCAATATTTTGCTATAATGGAGGGGATTTCATTCTCATTTAGCTTTGTATAATGAATAGCAGCAGTAACTGTAAACTAGGTTGAATAAAATCCAAAGTATCCAGATATTTTTCTTAACGAAAATTCATCTGAAATCAAATTCCAAAAACCCTAAGTCGTAATAGCTGTTCTCACGATTAAACAGAAAAAAATAGTCATATATTCCAATAGACTAATATTCATGCTCAATCGCCGCCAGCCTTATTGTATACATAGGTGAGGCCACACTTACCACAATAGTGACGATCAAAATGGTTAGCCATAAAAGTTCCGGCGCCACATTCAGCATTTGGGCACTCCTTACGCAGTCTCTGTACCTTTCCAGAATCCTCAACCTTGTAGAACTGGAGTACGGCTAGCTTTACCTTCTTCTTCTTGTGTTTAATCTTCTTAGGCTTGGTGTAGGTCTTCTTCTTGCGCTTCTTGGCGCCACCGCGGAGGCGGAGGACGAGGTGGAGGGTGGATTCCTTCTGGATATTGTAGTCGGAGAGTGTACGACCGTCTTCAAGCTGTTTCCCGGCAAATATTAGACGCTGCTGGTCCGGCGGGATGCCTGGTGTCGGAGGATTCCACCTCCAGGGTTATGGTTTTCCCCGTGAGGGTTTTCACGAAGATCTGCATCTTCGCAGCTGGGCTGAGAAATTCCAATGATAGGGTTTTTGGGGGGCTCGCTCTGTCTCTGTACAGAGTCACGGGTGGGTAAAGATCGAGGAAATATATGTCAATAGCCTAAGTTATAATTCAAGAATTGTCCTTATCCTTTTAAATATTTGAAATTATCAAAAATATCCCTAAAATATAAATTGCACACTAGTCATCATATAATTTATAAGGTTACTTTTAACACCCAAAGATATTTTAATTATTATTTTACCTATCAATAAATATGGAAAAACCTAGAGGCCCGAGAGGTCCATATAAAACCAAAAAATTTATAAAAGAAAAAAGGAAAGAAAAATTAGAAAAAGAATTTGATAAAAACATAAATAAAAGAGAATATATAAGCCAATTATATGCATCCCAAAAAGCTTTAAAATGCTTTAAAAATAATATATCTGAAAATTTCATTAAAAGACCAGTTAGAACTATAATGATTGAAGAAATACAAAATCTGATAGATAAAATAGGAAAAAGAAAGATAAGATTAAACCATAAAATCCCTATACAATTAACTGAAAATGAAAAAATAGACTTAGATATTATAAACTGTCAAACCTTTATAGATTTTGAAGAAATTATAAGAGAATA
>CAIGRB010095551.1:33949-46985 GCA_903798255.1 Fraxinus quadrangulata | reverse complement strand
TTTTTACGTTGCTACCAATAAATTGCATTCACTTGAAATTTTTGTTTGATTTCTCGAAACTGTTAAATGAAGAAAACATCACCGAATTTCCAGATTATTCTTTCTCTACTGACATACTAGGAGATGCTGGAAGTCTCTAAACTTCTTGCCTATCCACCGCCAAGACTAGATGAAGCTAGAAGTCATTTTCGCCGCCATATTAAAAGAAGTTATTGAAACATGATCGGACATGAGTGCCTTGTAGACCAATATTTGAAGGTTATATTTCATCAGGCACCTTGAAGTTTAATTAACATCTTCCAAACTATTAAGTTCCTATCTGGAAACTGTTGTCTACATTGATACACTTCAAATCTTAAGATTATATACTATCCATTTATCTCAGCAATGAGGACATATTTCATACTAAATACCAATAACTGTTGTAATTTAACATATCTAGTTTTGTTGGTAAGTTTCGAATGAAATAATATGCAGCGATCCTTGGATCAAGGTTTTATATTATAGCCTCTTTTCAAGTTCAAAATTTCTTAACCTGTAGTTGTGTGCCATGCTTTAGGCCATATAACCAGCAATGTCTTGTTCGCTGTCTTGTCATCATCACTATAAATTGAAGTGTGGTTTTCAGATTGGTTCTTGAATTTCAATGGTTTCTCGTGTATTTTGTTGTATTTTGTAGTATTTAGCTTAGGTTTTCACGCTGAGTAGAAATAATTTGAGGCTTCTTTTTTTTTCTCCTTTGTACAGTTGTTACACAAATAAGTATGTAAATTTTGGTTTTCTCTGCAACGTATTTTTAATTTTTCTTATCTAAGTTATATTTTTGTTTTAGGTGATATGTCAGCTACAAGTGTCGATGATGTTCAACAAACAGGTAGCTTATACTTTCGCTTTTTGTGTCGGGCATTGTTGTATTCTACCGAGTTTATAGATTGTTTATTTCTTTGACTAGGTTTTACTCCTTCGCCAGAATTTCAAGTGTCAGAATATGCCTCCAATTTTTTACAGCACATTCCAACCAAATCTTACTTGTTACCTCAGCCAACAATTTGTGATTTTTGTGGAGCAAAAAAATTTCATAAAGAAAGTAAGGGTTTTTGCTATTGTGATGTGAGTATTAAATTAAAAATCAATGATATACCTCCAGAATTGCATCGTTTATTTACATCTACATCTGACGAATCATTTGACTTTAGAACTTATATTCGAAATTACAATTGTAATTTTTCTTTTACTTTATTTGATGTAAAGCGTGATAAAAATTTGTGAAAAAAAAAAATAAAGAAATATATACTTTTAGAATTCAAGGACAAATATATCATTACCTAAATGAACTTCTTCCCATGGATTCTAGCCCTTCTTATCTACAGCTTTATTTTTATGATACTGAAAATGAGATACAAAATCGTTTAAAAATATCAGATAAACGTTCTCAATCAATTGTTGAAAAATTAGTTCACATTTTAGAGATAAATCCATACGCAATTTTTTTTTGGAGGTTTAACCAATGTTGTTGATTTGGAAAGCTGTGAGATAAAAATTGCATATAATTTGGGTATGGATCAAAGAGTTTATAATGCTCAAACGGTATGGCAAGTTGCTGCGATTTGGGTTAATAGTGAACAATCTAGTTTTGGGTTTCGTGATATATCTGTTTATGTCCATTCTGGTAGTAAACATAGAGTAATCTATTATTTTGGATGTTATGATCCTCTCCAATACCTTTTGTTATTCCCTAATAGAGAGAGGAGTTGGCATTAAAGTATTGAAAGAGTTACTAAACATGATAGAACTTATGATATTTCTTCTATTGATCTTATGCTTGATGCCCATTTTGCCGATTCTCCTAAAAAAATATTAATCAATGAAATTACATGTTTGAAATGTAAATTGTTTCTTGATTTTAATTTCTTTATTTAGTTTGTTTATTATTAACGTTTACTTTCTTTTCTATATTTTCAGTTTTACACAAAAAGTGAAGACGATTGCAAGTGTCTTACCGTGAATACTATTCTTATAAACTATAGGCAATTCCATATTGCTACATGTTGGTCGCTTTTTGCAACAATATGTAGTTGACATGTATGTTAAAGTTGAATCTTCTAGGTTAGATTACTTCCGTAATAATCAAACACAGATTCGTAGTGAGCTTTACCAAGGAATTGTTGATAGTCTACAAAATGGTGAAACTAGAGGTTCGAATATAGGTCAAATGATTATTTTGCCATCATCGTTCATCGGTGGTCCTAAAGATTTGAATAAAAGATACATGGATGCAATGACATTAGTTCAGAAATTTGGGAAACCTAATATCTTTTTAACAATTACATGTAATTCCAATTGGCTTAAAATTAAGCGAGAGTTAAAATTTTGTAATGAAGTTCAGAATAGACTTGATTTGGTCTCTCACATCTTTAGAGTGAAATTATAAGAGTTGAACAATGATTTATTTAAGGAACATGTATTTGGACCAGTAGCTGCACACACACACACACACACACACACACACACACACACACACACACACACACATATATAGAGGTTTACCGCACGCTCACTTCCTAATTATATTGAAATCAGGCTCACAAATTATTTCTCCTAAAAAGGTAGACGAAATTGTGAGTGCTGAAATTCATGATAGTGCAAAGTATCCTTATTTACACTCTGTTGCTGTCAAATACATGATTCATGGTCCTTGTGGTGTTTTAAATTCGAATAATGTATGTATGAAAAATGGTGAAAAATGTAGAAGCCGTTATTCGCATAACCACAGTTCACATACTTCTTTTGATGAAGCTTCTCATCTAAAATCTAGAAGGCAAAATGATGGTAAGAAAGTTAAGGTTAGAAAATATTTTCTTGATAATAAATGGATTGTACCTTATAATCCTTATTTATTAGCTACATATGATTGTCACATGAATGTAGAAATATGTTCAACAATAAAAGTTATTAAATACTTGTAAAAATATGTTTACAAATGACATGATAAGGTTAGTTTCTCTTTGAGTGACGAGAATAAGTTTGATAATATGGATGAAATAGAAATGTTTCAGTCTGATAGATTGATTTCTCCCCCTAAAGCAACGTGGAGGATATATGGAATCACTATGTATGAAATAAGTTCAACTGTTATTTCATTACAGTTACATCTAGAAAATAAGCAATTCGTTACATATAAAGATACCGATAATCTTACAAAAGTTATTAGACGAGATTTCTTCCAAAAAATCATGCTTACCGAATTTTTTACAATGAATGTTACTAATCATGAAGCAAGAAAATTGTTGTACAAAGAATTCCCTGAATATTTTGTGTGGGATGTACAAGGTAAGTGTTGGATTGTTAGGGCAAAAAAGGGTGCTGTGATTGGAAGGATTGTAGCAGCAAGTCCTAGAGAAGGAGAAAGATATTACTTGCGAATATTGTTAAATCATGTTAAATGACCACTATTTTTGAAAATCTTAAATTTGTGAACGGTATTTCAGTCAAAAATTTCGTGAGGCTGCATTATTATGAGGTTTACTTAGAGAGAATAATAATTATGAGTTATGTTTACAAGAAGCTTGTAATTATCAAATGCCCAATTCGTTAAGCATATTGTTTACAACTCTTTTAGCATTTTGTGGTCCTGATGATCCAAAAAAACTCTGAAACCAATTTAAAGAATTTATGTTTGAAGATTATTTGCGAAAAAATATGAGTATAAGTGATGCATAAGTAAATACATTAAAGTCTATAAATTCATTTTTAGAACCACTTGGCAAATGTTTGAATGATTATGAATTAGCTATTTATGATGTTAGTATCCAGCATGATGAATATTAGAAAGATTGATTACTGAAGAATTTGAGATATTGATATCTGAGAGTGATGTTTCATGTACTGGTAGTCTTAACCAAGAACAAATAACTGCTTATGATGACATTATAAGTGAAGTCTTTGATAATGTTGGTGATATGTATTTTATTAATGGTCTTGGTGGAACATGGAAGACGTTTTTATATCGTGCATTACCTATAGCTTTTAGGTCAAGGAATTTTGTTGCTTTAGCAACTGCATCGTCAGGAGTGGCTGTTGGCTTGTTGCCTGGTGGTCGAACAACACATTCAATGTTTAAGATTTCACTTCATATTCATAATGATAGTGTTTGTACAGTAAGACAATTTGCTTTAGCTGATCTTTTAAGAATGACTCGACTAATTATATGGGATAAAGCTCCAATGATGAATTGTTAGGCTGTGAAAGTTTTAGATAAAATGTTAAGTGATAAATTAGCACTGAATTACCATTTGGTGGAAAAGTAATAGTTTTGGGTGGGGATTTTCGAAAAATTTTGCATGTTGTCCAAAGAGGGAGTAAAGAAAATATAATTGCATCAAGTTTTGTTAATTCTTATCTGTGGCCTCATTTTACAAAAATAAAATTAGTTCTAAATATGCGAGCTCTCTTAGATCCTTCTTTCTGTGAATATTTACTTCGAATTGGAAATGGAACAGAAAAGGAATATTCTTGTGGTATGGTTAAACTTTGGTCTACTATGACTCTACATTATGAGAAAGACAATATTTCATTACATAAATTAATTGATGTTGTATTTTCTAATGTAGATAACTATTCAAAAAACTTTCATGATATGATTAATCGAGTTATTTTAGCCCCAAAGAATGAACATGTTGATGAGATCAATTGTATTCTCATAGATCATTTCTCAGATGATGCTTATACTTATTATAGCTTCGACGAAACATTAGATACAACAGATCAATCTATGCAAGAAGACTTCTTTTCATTAATCCAAAATGGTATACCACCGCATCAATTAGTGTTGAAGATTGACTGTCCTATTATATTGCTCTGAAATATTAATCTTGCAGAAGGCTTGTGTAATGGAACAAGATTGATATGTAAAAACTTCGAACAAAATGTCATTTGTGCAGAAATTACTACTGGAGAATACAGTGGCAAGAAAGTTTGTTTGCCTTGTATCCCTTTTATACCACTTGAATCTGATAATCCATTTAAAAGAATACATTTTCCAATACGTCTGTGCTTTGCAATAACTATAAACAAATCTCAAGGACAAACTTTAGAATATATTGACATATATCTTTTAGAACTTGTATTTTCACATGGAAAATTGTATGTTGCATTGTCAAGAGTAAGAACAAGTGCGTCTATTAAAATTCTTTTCAAACCAATCTTCTACAGTCAAATCCATGCTCAATGCACCGAAAATGTTGTTTACCATGAAATTTTATCTGTAGTTATGTAATTTTTTTAAAACTTCTTCTATACCTTACCATATTTACTATTGTGTTAATTTGAAAGTACAATATAACTCTTATTATACAATAAACATTACTTTATTCAAATTCCATGAATAACTAATCATTTTTTCTAAATTGTAAGTCTTAATCCACTTTGATCTATTCTTTCATACCAATTGTTATAACCTATTGTTTATTATTTGCTTCCATATTTTTTTAAATTATTTATAAGAAATATAACATTGAAAATCGTTATTTCTATCCAACAAACATTCTATGAATATGCACTATATAAGGTTAGCTATTCTTATATGCTGTAGTTTTATTCACCTATAATTTGCTTGCCAACTTATTTTTGTAGACTTTTATCTTATACTATCCTTATCATTTATGTTGATTATATCATCATATGAGGCAATGATTTGGCATATATCAACAGTTTAAAAGAAGTCTTGATAGTTATTTAAACTGAAGGATTTGAAAATTCTAAAATACTTTTTGGGGCTTGAAATGGCAAGGTCTTCAAAGGGCATTGCTCTCTGCCAACGAAAGTATGCATTAGAGATCTTCAGTAGGGTCGAAGCCTGCTAAGTTTCCCATATTGTAGAATTCTAAACTCGTTAAGGATGAGGGGAAACCACGTAATGATCCAGGAATATAGATTGGAAGGCTGCTGTACTTAACAATTACAAAACAGATCTATCAGTGCAAGTTTTGAGCAAATATCTGAGATGTCCTACAAAGGCTCACTTAGAGGCAGCACATCATGTTTTGAGATATGTTAAAGAAGCACTAGGGTTATTTTTTGAACTCAAAGGCTTCTGACCTTGATATCTTGGCGTTCAGAGAAACAATATACCATTTCAAGGTCATCAGCTTAATCAGAGTACAGAGCTATGGCTACAACAGTTTGTGAGATAATCTGGCTCAAAAAGATGCTGATTGATTTGGGAGTTGATCATCCTAAGGCTGTACTTCTTCTGTGACGATCAAGCAGCCATGCATATAGCAAGTAATACCATTTCACGGAAGGGTGAAACACTGAAGCACATAAATAGAATTAGACTGCCACCTGGTAAGGGAAAGGATGTAAGCAGGAGACATCAAGACCATGTATTTGTCAACGCAAAAGCAACCTGCAAATTTGTTCACAAAGGCTTTAGGAGAGCTAGATTCCAGGTGCTCTTAGGCAAGATGGGTGTCTTGAATATTTACAAACCATCTTGAGGGAAATGTTTAGTATAGCATCTATAGGGATATTTATATACTTTACCAGAATTCGGTTAAAAGTTGTTAGACTGTCGAATGCATGTGCATATATATATATATATATATACACTGTCATTGAGTGTGAAGAAATACGTTTCTCATTTCCATATTTTTCCCACTCTACTTGTGAGAACATTCTTTCCATCCTAGCATAAGTTTCACATCCGAGCTGATTTTTAGACATGTCAACTTTCATTACTAACACTATATATATCTTTATTTAATTTTTCATTGATTTGGTGATTGCTTCAATAATAATAATAATATTTTTGCTGATTTGGTTGTTGCTTCAAACTATGTGCTTCGAATAAGTTCATTTTGCTAAATTCACCATCTTCTTTCGAGG
Source organism: Fraxinus quadrangulata (assembly GCA_903798255.1). NCBI lineage: Eukaryota > Viridiplantae > Streptophyta > Magnoliopsida > Lamiales > Oleaceae > Fraxinus > Fraxinus quadrangulata. The sequence goes on along the minus strand of CAIGRB010095551.1, from coordinate 40,100 downwards.
TTACAATCTAAATTCATGTCATTTTAAACTACCTCTCCTAAAATCTATCTGCAAAATACGTTGAAGAACACATTGCACGGACACGGAGTCGTGTCTCTGTGGTGCACAGAGACACTAAGCCTCCTGCCTCCGTAGTGTGCACCACGGAGCACGACCCATGTCACGGAGACACAGATCTGTGTCTCCGTGCTGCACAAAGACAGAGACACAATCTATCCGTGTCTCCATGCAGCACAAAGACAAAGATCGTGTCTTACACGGAGACGAATCTGTATCTCCGTGCACTATAGAGAATTTTGAATTGACACAGAGAATTTGGTATTGACTTTAGAATTGAACTTCCTAAAATTTGACACTTCAACTCTTCTTGTTATACTCTTTCTCATTACATCATTTATGTCATCACAATTTTCGTTGGAACAAATTCTAAAATAAAGCTTTTCTTGTACAACTATGTTAAATTATGTCAGATGATAACTTTTACTTATTATCTCATAAAGATATAACTTTTACTTATTATTTGATAAAGATATAACTTTTATTTATTATCTGATAAAGATTATTTAAAAATGACTGTTCGTGTTCTTTTGTGTAATCATGTTTTCTACGAGTTTGATACAGTTTTCAAGATGAAATAGAAGTGTGGAACATACGATTTTTTATAATTTTGCTTCTGATTGATTTGACTGCACGTTGTTGAAGCCCATACTTAAATCCAAATTTCTGAATTGTATGTACTGTCTGCCAAAACATCCATACTTTTTGTACAGATTACTGATCATGATAGTGCTTGTATCTGTGTGCACTTTCCCCCTCTTTCCACATTGATTGATTATATATATGTATCTAATGCAATCTCCTTCTCTACTCCTCATCCTCCTCTTTATATTTCCTCGTCTAAAGGTAACTTCGAGTTCATTTCTATCTTCTACACTTCTATCTAATTTTCATATATTTTATAGTGTGTGATTTTAACGTGATAACGTTTCTAACTGTGCTTCCTTATTCAATTGATGGATATAAGGAAAATGAGTAAAAATTACAAAATCATCCCAAATATTTATCCAGACCAAAGTGACTGGACTGCCAAAGTTATTGTGGCTGAAAAGAGTTCACCCAGATCGGCGAGAAATGGTTCTACCATATACTTGAAAATGACATTAATAGATACACAGGTATCTTCTTTCTTATATATTTAACCATAAAGCTATATCTTTTTTAATATAAAAAAGTGTTACTATTCTATTTTTTTGTTATAAAAGGGGAACAAGGTACAAGCAATAATTTTCGATCCTAACATAGCTCCTCTTGAAGATCAATTCATTCTATCAAAAACATATTTGATATCTAATGCAACAGATAAATACACACCACCATAATTTAAGGAAAGTATAGGTAAATTCCAATGGACCATTTCTGAAACAACCAGAATACAAGAAATTCGAGAAGACCATAGTGCACAACTGTCTTTGTGTTTACTCCTTTTCATCAGCTGCATGATTACATGGACACAAACACAGACATTTGTAATTTCTAATACATTCCTTTACACATTATTATTATTTATTGCTTTATTTACATAGACCTACTAATTATTTATTTATTTCTTTGCCAATCTTTTTAGCTATCCTTGGAACAGCTATTGATATTCGACCAAAAAAATTAATTTAAACAAACTTTGGATCACAATCTTATGTTCAAGATGTCATTCTTGTCAATGATCAGTTTGTACATCTACTTTTCAAGTTTATAATTATATTTCTAATCACATACAAAAACTATATAGATGTTATAACTTCTAATCTTTTTCCACCACTTTCAACAAAGCCCAGTTGCTCTTTCATTATTGATGCTCCTTTCGAACAAGCTACTCAGTTAAAGTCCTGGTGGTTGCTCTTAAAACCTTTCTTGGAAGTTATTTGCTATAGTTTTACATCAATAAATGTAAGAGTTAAGTGTTTACTTAACAGAGCTTAAGTGTTTTCATAAAAATTTTCCTTGTTCAAACATTCCTTGTGTCGTTTACTTCATTGTTTCATTTACCGTTTTAATCAATCTAATAAAAAGGTCGATACAAATCTTCAAAAGCTGAATGACGTTGTAGCTAAAAAATGTTATTACGAATTGACTTCCTCTAGGGTGTCTATTTCAAAAGAAGACAAAATAACTCAAATCAGAAATATAGAGGATCTTTTTCTTGTGGTGAGTGCCCTCATTCTTATATTTAATCTTCCTATAATATATTTTCCTCATATTCATTTTCTAACATAATTTTAATGTTGTTACCATATCAAAACTACTTTTGGTTAAAAATAAATGCACCACACATCATGATCAATCTTTCTGGTACATGTCTTGCAACAACTGCAATAAATCTACATATGCAGAGTTCGACGAAATCCATTGTTGCTTATTCTACAGATATTCTCAAGCCCGTACTATTCCAAGGTCATAATTCTGTACACATTAATAGAATTTAATAGAGTACATATTTTTTCCATCTCTTATATCATCTATCAATTCTATATGAATTCTGTTTTAATGACAAAGCAAGAGCTTCTATCCAATTGCCAGATTCATCAGGATGTATTTTTGCTACAATGATAGGAGAACCTGCTGAAAAGTTCTTACAATGCTCTGCACTCATATTAATGAAAGAAATAACTCAGGGACATGTCTTAACCATTTTTTAAATTGTTATGTTATTACAATATCAAACATTCATTAACAATACTCTCACGTCCTCTTCTTTCAGCAAACAACTCTTCTAGAATAGTTCTCCCTTTAACAAATGAAGAGTTATTTTTCTATGTGAAAGCTGTAAAGCAGAAAAATGGAGAAGAATACAAGTACGATGTCGTCTTCGTTATAGACCCATCTTCAATAATAGCAAAAAGTCCACATGACAGCGTTGATGAAAGCACATCCCTAACTCCGTTAACTAAATCACTGCATTTCATACAAGATGATTGTACTGAATCATCAGCAAAAAGAGAGTTATGTTTTGCTTCCAATCCTTCACATTCTAAAAACGAAAAAGATGAAGATGAAAGAGACGATGGTGACAAAGGCAAATCCCTTGCAATAAATGAATGGGTTGATGAAGTTACTGAATGATGAATTATGCAGAATGTTAAATCATTGGATAAATTATCCAACTTCAAGTTGGTTTTTGAAAGCTGAATATAGTTTTTGTTGCTTTTGTTCCTTTTGTCATTGGAATGTATGAAGTTTAAAATATCACTTTACAGCCGGTGAATTTGTTATTGAACCAAACATTATTTGTAGTTTGGCTCCATAACTGTTGAAAATCCTATGTATTCAGTACATATATATTAAATTGTATGCTTCATGTCCATTTGTCTCATTTTTTACATTGTCGGCACTAGAATATAACATATTATTCATCTGAATTTTCATAGTAATATAGCTCTTTGCTATTTTCAGTTAAAACCAATTTTTAATATTGATTTTTAATATTGATATGTGTCTCCTTGACGCTTGGAGACACGGCCTCACCGTGTGCCATGGAGCCACAGATCCCGTGTCTCCGTGTCGCGCGGATCCCGTGTCTCCATGCACTTGTGTCTTTGCGGCGCACGAAGCATGTGTCTCCGTGTGCTACTTCTCCGCGTACGGAGATCCATGCAGCAAAACATAAACCCACCCGTTTCAAACTGAAATTAATTTTTCTATTAAATTTTGCTATTTTTATAATTTTTGCAGATGTCTTTGCAATATATGCTATCTTCAAATCAATGGTTTTCAGCTACAATCAGTCAATTTCCAAATTATCGATATGTGAAAGATTTTGTAGACGTTATCAATTCAGATCAATAGGCATCTTTATTATGTAGTAATTTTCATGGATTTATATATGGAGTGATTTATAGAGGAGAAGAATAACAACAGTTTAGTAGTAAATTAATTCACGAATTCATAATGAGACTCGTGGATTGTGGCAAAAACAATGAAGTTTGGGTGAAATTAGATAACCATTTGCTCGCTTTAGTTTGCAAGAGTTTTGTTGATGAAGTTATAAAAGGTATTGGTCCACATTATCAAAAAAAAAAATTATGCCACTATAATTTTCTTGTTTTCATTACTACTATTACATATGGCATAGTTTGTTGAGTTTCAGCTATTTCGATGTATAGTGATAGGTACAGTCTATTCAGCCTACCGGAATGTAAAATTTTATTTCTAGCTACAACACAATATTTTGAGCCATTGCTAACCAAGCAAGCCGTGGCTGGTGCCGATCAGTAGTGATAATTTGCATTGTTAACTAGGTCCACTCCTTCATATGGTGATAACTATACTACTTGCAATGCTTTTAGCCTCGTGATTCCCAATGTTACCACTATCTTTCATTATGACAGCAGCTAAGAATTCCATCCTCGCACATTTTAGAGATAATCTCAGCAGTGTTTTATGTGTATGGAGTTACAAATGTATGTTGTTTGTCTTTACACTAGATGCTTCGGATTAAACTAACTCCTACATGCATCATCAGACAACAAAACCATCAACCAATATAAATTCCAAAATAAGATATTTCATATCCTGTATATTTTAAAAGTCGACAATAATCAACTAACATGCAACGCACATTTCCTTTACTAATGGTATGAAAAAAGGAGTAATTATTTGTAACCCCTGTTTGATGGGAATTAAAATTAAAATTTTAGTAAATTTTGATAAAAGTTGATATAATGTGTTATTGAAAAGTTTTGAATTTCTTAAAAAATATGTGGTTAAAATTAGTTGTTAACTTTGATTTAGATTAAAATCTGAATTTTAATTTCTACCCAACAGGGGGCGTAATGTTTATGTATTGTTGATGTATCGATACTTGTCTTAAATGTCATTATGTAATTTTTTTTTATCGAGAAATGTAAATTATATTGATCAAAATTCATGTACAAGTATATCGGACATACTCGAGCAAAACAAAGAAAAAAAATTTACAAACGACAAAGACTTGCTCCCCCAACTTTGTTATTATGTATTGCTTGTGTAATGCAACAGGACTTTGATTATAACCACGCATCGATTTGGTTTCAGTCTTCTTAGTTGTCCTATAATTCCAACATGTACTATTTTACAACTCGATGAAAATTGTACTGTAGACAGTGGTTTCCATTTAAAAATTGAACAATTGTGTGGTCAGTTTCTTCAACATAAAGCAACGTTCTCATAGGTAGTGGGAGGATTACTTTTTGTGGTCTTTAATCTTGTATATCTTGAAATTATCCTCCCCTTTTTCAGGGAATATTCCCTTTTCTAGGTGTTCTCACCCAACGTGGTCCATCTTTTTTTTTTATACACAGGTGTCCATATTCGATGACTAATTTTGGAGTTTGCGATCCGACCTCTCATCACACAGATCAGATAAATCGCGGGATGTGCTTCAAACTGATCAGGGTCCAAGAGCCCCCCAACTGAACAATCAAAGTGCCGAGCGAGTCAAACTCATATTACATTTTGCCTTCCAGAATAAATCATACCTTCCAAGAGAGAGCCCGCCTTTTAAGAGCCCCTATGAATAGAACCCGCGACCTCTGATTTGTCAGCATTGAAGAGTCTCATTCTTTGTCAGTTGGGATGTGCCCTGGAGGGCAACATGGTCCATCTTTTGTGTACATTCAAGGGTGTCCTAATGCACCAATAGATTGTATGAATAACGTTATTTACTATCATTAAGGTTAAAATATCAATTTAGATGACATTAACGCGATATTAAATAAAAAATACAATTAAACGAGTTACTTAATTTCATATTTCATTGAACATGTCGTATAGCACCACCTATAACGGTATTGTAGCATCAACGATGCTAAATAATATTATTTAGATTTTATCGGATAGAGTACGATGAATTTTACTAGAAATGATGCAATTCCCATTCATTAGAGATGTTCCTAATTTTCTTTTATTTAAAGGTCACTCCACTTACAAACAAGACTCTACATTTGTTACAAACAAGAAGTTGTTTAGTACCATCAATTGAAAGCAGCAGCATGGATGACTTTTTCTATAGTAATTGAAGATTTAGAGGATGATTGGCATTCTGTATTATCGCAAATCATGTTGCATTCGACAAACACGAGACAAGCAGGGGCGGAGCCAGGATTGAGTGGTTCGGGGG
>CAIGRB010095551.1:0-14410 GCA_903798255.1 Fraxinus quadrangulata | reverse complement strand
GTTTATTATTCATGCAAATAATTTGATCATAACAGCTATATTTGGTCAAAATTTGTTTGCTTGAGTCTTAACATGAAAAATAGATTTTATAGGCTATGAGAATGAGGTAATTGTTGCTGAGTTAGTTGCCCCATAGTGGAAACAGCCTGCTTGGCATATATGGTGGTGCCATCTTTCTGCAAGTCATCCTTTTGTGGATACACAACTGAACAATGCCTTGTGGTTAAATCCTGCTTTTAGTGTTGCTTTGAGAGATGAAAGTAATGTTGGGGGAATTACCCCGATATGTGCATACATCATATTCTACAACGTCTATTGATAAGTGTTAGGATGAAACACATTTTATACGAGGTATATTTCCCAACAATTCTATTACATTTCTTGATTGATGGATGTAACTTTATTTTTGAATTCCAAATAGTTATCTACTGAATCTGTTGAATGAAATTTACCCTTAGGAATTACACTAATATTCATTGTCTAGGCTACTTCCACCCATGTTTACGTGCATTTTTTCAAAGTGTTTCTCTCAGTGTTGTAAAATTCGAAATTGTTGCTGACTTCATGAACATCTCTTCAACTCAAAAAATGCAAACGCTACACCAAAAGATAGCACACCAATCCAAAGAATGTTGACACGTGAAGTTGATAAACTAACGAACAAAAAGCAAAAGCATTAGTTATTTGAGAATTCAAAATATGCATTTTGATTCTCTTTTGCATGTTTATGTTCTCAGTCCACCAGACCTGACTCCTAACAACTCTATTTGCCGTATTAACTTTTGTTTATTGCACGTATAAACATCTGAAAATTCATGTATCCAAGTATGGAATGAAATAACTTTATTTTTTTACTTAATATTATCACCAACAATATAAACATCTATGGACACACAATTTATATAGACCAATACAATATTTGTCCAAAGTAAGTTTCATTTTTCAATGAAATCCGACAAAACCAAAATTCAACATTATTATTTATTTACATTACATAACCCATTACATGTCACTAGTATTTAGTTCAAAATTTTAAGATCTAAAACCGAACATGCATTTGACAAAGGATCCAAGCCCAGCTTTGTAAAAGGGAAGATTACACGGTATTATTCGACAATAGCTATGGAATAAATTAAGTGTGCAAGTCTTTCTCCCCGACTCATGCATTATTTGTCAACAAAATAAATTTGGTGTATTCTTATTTGAGAATGAGAACACTTCGTATTCTTGGAGAGTTGAGATCTATCGTAGTTAAAATAACATTAAAAATGTCGTATTATTATTTGTTATTTCGAGCTCATGAAATGAGATATCGAAATTTTTAAGCGAGGACAGCCAAACAAAATAGCAAAAATATTTTTGCCCAAGCGCAACATATATATTATAAGTTTCACCTTGAAAAAAAAAATAATCATGTTGAGAATTAAAAAGTCTAATTATACACAATCAAGAGCAATAAATCGCAGTAAAAAAGTAATAAAAGTATATGCAAGATTTATAGAAGTTCGCTTCAATATGAGACTACACTTCATTTCGTCATTGTAGTAATTCGGTATAATGAAAATAAGTTTTAAAAAAAATAAAATCGTACACCCTGTTTTTTTCCTAATATATATCTTCTATTTTATGATGATTACTTAAAACGCTATTGACGACTCCCTATTTATTAAAAAGTAAGGCAAAATCAAAATTATAAGTGTGAAAATCCATTTTTCTCATCCCCTTCCAAACCCAATGGCGACCTTATTGCGAAGATCGATCCATTTTAAAGATCCCACACAACGACAATAATTAAGATTCACGACTTTACACATCCTTCTTTAAAGGTTTTAACTTCAATAACCGATCTCCAGTTAAATTTTTTGATTATGATTTAGATACACATTTTTTTTTTTTATGAAGTATACAAGTTATTGATAATAACATGACATAATAATATACTTTGCCCCTATTTGACAATCATTATTTGGAAAAAATAATATTTTGAATAATTATTTTTATAATAATGTGTAGTTGGAAAGTATGGAAATATTTTAAATTTGCGTGCAAAATATTTTATTGTGTGAACGTAATTGAAAATGAATGTGAAGAAAAAATGTTTTCAAATAATGATGGTTAAACATGGGTTGTTTCACCCAATTCACATCAACCAAGTACTTGACCACTTGGGTACGATAATGAAGGTTTGGGGCTTCAATTTTGTAGAATGATATAATTTTCATTTACTTTTTATTAATGGTAAGTATACAGACTTTCAGAGTTAATAAGAGTTTGTTTGGTAGCAATCAAAATTGAAAATATAGTTGTTATTGGTTCCCACTCGTCTAATAAAAGTCAACAATAACAGTTAATTTTTCAATTTTAATTCGATTTTAATCTCTCCCAAACAAGCTCTAAGAGTGATTATATTTGATATTGTCCTCTAGGAATTGATACATATTTTCGCTATTGAATTAATTGGTTATATTCAGATAATTTATTTATTTTAAAGTAAATTTTACATCGTTATTATCTAAAGTTTGGTTAACTTTCAAATTTTTGATTGGTCTAGAGTCACATGTCCAATCATATTTAATTTTACATTTCACCTGATATTCGATTTTAATTGACAAATAGTTGAAGGGAAGTTTTATTCAAAACTTGGTGGATAAGCGAAGCTAACAGTTGAATCCTACATAGGAAGTTGAAAATCGATAATATATTAAAGGCTTGTTTGAGCAATTTTTTTAAATATAATTCATTTTGAAATAATAGATTGATGAAAAATTTATGATTAAAAATGAAGATTTTTTTTTGTTACGTGTAATATTATTTTATTCAAAAATACGTAGTTGAGAAAATGAGAGAAAAATATATTTTAAAAAAAAAAGGATCAAACAAGGGCTAAATATCACATCAAATAAGAATAATTTTTTGAATCATTCTAACCGTACTATAATTCAATTATTTCAATAATATATTACTTTTCGTTTTTCAATATATATTTAATTTATTTAACCATTTAGTTACTATCAATGTAAATATACATCTGACAGATTCATTTTACATGTGTGTCTTCGTTAATGTATGAATTCTCAATTAATTAATATTCATCTTCATTTATATATTTCAATATTATTATTTCTAATTATAAGTTAATTATAATTTTACATTCAAGAATACATTTCGTATTCGCTTTCATGTATATTAATTAATATCTAGTTTTACTTAGTTGAAAATTAAATAAATAATTTAACATTCATTATCACGTATATGTTTCATAGTATTAATTTTAAATTAATTAATAATCTAGTATATTCAAACATTATTTTTACAACACTTATAAAATATTCCATAATAACGTGTAACGTATATTTAACGTTTACTAGTTCACATAGAAATTGACTTCAAAAAAATGTCAAAAGTGATTCAACTGTCTATGAGGAGGGGGAGATAAGTGATAACTTCGGTCAATTTATTGATATCAAGATTAAAAAAATGAAAATTTTACACTAATATATTTATCTGGGTTAAAAGAACATTTTTCCCTTGTATAAATTTTATTAAGCCCCTTATTTGCAGATATTAAAAAGCAGTTTTTTAGCAAGTTTTGATAAAAATATGTGGTTAAAAAGTTAAAATTAATTATCGACTTTAATTTAATTTAAAATCTACATTTTAGTTTTCGCCAAATAGGAGCTAAATATGGTAATTTAATTTTGCAAAATAAATGTGATGTGCTCTAGTCAAGTGTTGCCCTTGTTTGGCCCTTATCAAAATTTTAATACAGTTTGCCCTCTCTTATTTTCAACCACACATTTTTCAATAAAATAATATTATACATAAATAAAAATATTTTCTTTATTTTTTAACTACACATTTTCCCAAAACTTACTATTCCAAAATGTATTATTTCCAAAAATCGTATTATAATGGATGCCAAACAAGGGAAATATGAAAACCCTATTATCTAATTCGAATTCAAATATGAAACTACGAAATTTGTACAAAAAAGAAGATAGATAGTTTAATAATCCTTTCGAGAGAAACATATATATTTGAACATAATTGATTTCCTACCCATGGTGGGTATAAGCTATCTTACCCACCGTTGATGTGACACCTACAATTCATCTTAAATTGTTAAAAATTGTACGCTTGATCACTGATGTGACATTGCCATGTTAGCGTCGCTGGTGAGCATGTTTTATCCTACGTACCATGGGTAAAAGATCATTTCTATATATTTAAAAGAATGAACAAAAATTTTCAAGAATAATGTTACTTATATATAAATAATTACATAATAATTTACATACAGATGATGTGTAAAAAAAAAAGTAGTATTTTTTTATTTGGTTGAAAAAACCTTGCCTTAATCATATTTCACTACATAATGTATATGTAAACTATTATGTAAATCTATTATGTACATATAGTATAACCGAAATTTCAAGCCATCACTATTTCACCTTTTGATCTTAAGATGATGCTACACATATATAACGATGTACATACGAATTTACACCTCTCACATGGAGAACGGCCCGCATACAATAAATTATGTGGGCTCCCTCTCATACGAGGGGAGTGTAAGCCGGTGTGTACACCATGAGGGGTACACATCATTTCCCTTAACCTTGAAGATATCTTTTTGTACAATTGACTTCTTTTGAAGCAAACCCAAACATGCTCTAAACCTTCGATACCAACCTCATCAATTCCTTGATTTTTCTGCCAAAAGTTGCGTATTGATTCTTCAACAAATCAAAGCCCAATTTCTATATATAAGCGAAGACGGGCCTCTCTCTCTCTCTCTCTCTCTCTCTCTCTCTCTCTCACACACACACACACACACTATAATATTATAATATATAAACCCATTAATATCCCTTTGGCTAATCGCTTCCACATTTATCGCCGGCTTCGATTTCGGACACTGCTCTCCTCGACCGCCTTCTCTCTCTCTCTCTCTCTCTCTCTCTCTCTCAGTTTGTGTGGATTGTGGAGTTACTCTAGTAGATTGGCACAACTCTTTTGACTCGCTTGCTGATTTCAGGTTTAGTTATCGCTTTCCTTTAATTTTGATCTCGGTGTTTTTTGGAATATATAACTTGAATATTTTGTTTAAGTATAATAGATTATCATTGGTTATTTAACTGGTTCCTCCTAGATCTCCGTGTCTGTTCGTATCAACAGTTTTATCTAATATCTAAAATTGGTTTTCCGTCCTTTTCGTTTTTGCGTTTCTGGTTATTAAATAGTTACCATCTACAACACTGCAGGTGGATGAACGCATTTTGTGTTGGAATAGTTCCACTTCCACAATAAATGAATTTAAAAGTATAAGTAGTGTATATACAAGGTTACAAATTTTAATTATTCATCCACGTTGGAAAGCGAAATAGCATCTCCTTTACATGCTTTTGCTTATAAACTAAAAAAGTGGCGCCAATGACAAAGAGCACCTCTGAATCGAGTATGGTTCCTATTTTTTGATCTTCAAAGTTAGAGATCATGGAGGATGAAACTGTTTCATAGACTCGATAAAGACTGAAATTGTAACAAATTGATTACTGGAGTTAAGAGTCACACCTACAACTCTTTGTCAAACACTTTGTTTGGCTTCTACTCAGATAATTTCACGGCAATAGACATACACTTTAGCGAGAATATATATTGTAGAGGATGCAATGAATTTCTTAATTCACTGCCAAAATGTTTTTTATGTTATTTGTGATTGATGGTAGAAATGTGGCCGAGCAATGTAATGAAATTAAGTAAAATGCTGATTGGTTCTTTATGTTTCCTATAAATATGGATAAATTGTAATTGTGTATGCTAGGTACACTTCCTCATTTATGGAAATTCACCAAGAATGATCTTGAACATTACTTTTGATAACTTTTCATGCTATGCAATATGTATCAAAGAGAGCTTTCCCTTTCTTACAGGTAAAAGGAAATCTCTTATACAGAGCGGAGATACTTCGAGGAAAATAAACATGAGCTGTTTTGGCTGTTGTGAAGAAGATGATACAGGTAAACATGCTGATGGTGGAGGCCAGTATATGATGAAAAATTCAGTTGGTAAGTCTCCAAACCCAGTATTTAGACATTCACATAAAGAGCATGAAGACATGACAATTGATTTTCTCTGCATTAGCTTAAGTTAGTTTGTCTGTATTGGCATATAGCTCTTGCTATTAGAGTGGATGATCTGGCTTTGCCCCTATCAATCTGCTTTATATCTGGGTTATTTGCTTGGGTTGCATGAGTCTGCTTGCTTACTGTTTAAAAATTAGAGCTTGGCCTTTCATATGTTTTTTCTTTTCTTTTTTCATGCATTTTTTATTTTTGTCCTGTTGGATCCCCAATCTATAGTATCAATGCTACTTCCATACTAGAATAATTAACCAGGACTTAGAATGTCTGAATTATTGTCAATATTGTTTGGGAGTTGGTGCCTAGGTTTAACATTACGCTAAGTATTGTTTATTAAACTGGTCTATATTGATAAACTGAGGAGTATTTTATTTTGGTTTTACTTAATGTTTAGTATGATATAATTCTCAATCAAATCAAGCATTCAACTAAGACAGGTTAATTTATGCACTGTTAAGAAGTGTCTGATTTAATCCACACCTTGAAATTTGCACACACACTATTTATTGTACGACCTTTCTGACTTTTCCATTCTTGTTTTTTCTTTCCTGTTTCCTGTTACACGTTTTACTTTGTTTTTATTGTTAATGACAAGACCAAGTATAAACTAAGCCCCCGTTTGACCCCATTATTTGAAATTGTAATGGTTGGAATAGTATTTTTTTTAAAAATGTGTGGTTAAAAAAGAAGAAAATGTTTTAGGATTACGTGTAATATTATTTTATTGAGGAATGTGTGGTTGATAAGAAGAGAGAGAGAAATGAATAGTAATTTTAATGGGGACCAAACAGGGGCTAAGTGAAATTCTTCCTCCAGGAAATGAAGGACATTATCATATGACAGATGCTGCACAGAAAGCTCAAGCTGTTAATGTCCAGCCTATTGCAGTTCCATCAATTCCCGGGGATGAATTGAAAGAAATAACTGATAACTTTGGCTCTGATTCTTTAATTGGGGAAGGCTCATATGGGCGAGTATATTATGGAATTCTTAAGAATGGTCGGGCTGCTGCGATAAAGAAGTTGGATGCAAGCAAGCAACCAGATGACGAATTCTTAGCCCAGGTTTCATTTGAATATTGTAACTTATTCAGTCCTACGAGGAATCAGGCATTCAGCATTAACTATATCCAACAAATTGGTTTTGAACTTGCAGGTTTCTATGGTGTCGAGGCTAAAACATGAAAATTTTGTTGAATTACTTGGTTATTGTGTTGATGGAAATCAGCGCATTCTTGCATATGAATTTGCATCTAATGGATCTCTTCACGATATTCTTCATGGTATGTGAACACCAATATTTTTGTTTCCTTGTCTGTTTTTCCCCCTGATAATCTTGGAGTCTTAAGTAGCAAAAATCTGAAACAATGTTGTTACATTCAAATGTGGGTCATCGAATATAAAAATTTCCGTGACTGCAGTTTCTTGTGAATAGTAGTTAAGTCATGCTATATTTGCAACTGACTGATTAAGGAAGTTTGAGGTGGGCATTTTTTACGTTTTGATGATTATACAACTCCCATCTTTTGACATTTTGATCATTATACTACTTCTCAGAATGCATTCCCCTGCCTTTATACTAATTAATTGGAATGCTGGAGTTTGTGTCTGGTCTGACTTTTTATTATCAACTGTTCTCTGTGTTGATGCATACTAATTACTTGAGGACAATTTCAATTTTTAATCTTCAATTGTCATCTTTCAGGAAGGAAAGGTGTTAAAGGGGCACAACCTGGTCCTGTTCTTTCATGGGCACAGCGTGTAAAGATTGCAGTAGGTGCTGCTAAGGGACTTGAATATTTGCATGAAAAAGCAGATCCTCACATCATCCACCGTGATGTTAAGTCCAGCAACGTGTTAATCTTTGATGATGATGTTGCTAAAATTGCAGACTTTGATTTGTCAAATCAAGCTCCTGATATGGCAGCACGTCTTCACTCGACTCGTGTTCTTGGGACATTTGGTTACCATGCTCCTGAGTAAGATGCTTTTGGAACGTTATATACACTTTTCTCTCCTCTCTCCCCTTTTGAAATGTTATAATACATTTTTCTATCCTCTCTCCATTTTGGAACTCAAAAGTCAAGGTCATAGATCATATGTACTATGTAAAATGAGTCGCTTGGCTCCCTATATAATGGTTATTGAAGCATGATTAAGCCATTGTATCCTAACGTTAATCCGTTTCCTAGACTTTTTGGCAACCAGGATCGTTGAATGAGATTCTAACGAACATTATGACTACATTATGAAATTTTTTGTTATCATGAATTCTATTTCGTGAAACTTTTTGTCTAGTCATCAGAACACTATATTCTTATTTGCTTCTTATCTATAATCCAGCTTCAGAGTTTCAGTTATTTGAACCTTATATCTAAACCCTGTAATCATTTGGACCTCATCCTCCTATTGGCACTAAAACAATATTGGTGTTTTGTTATTTACCCGTGCACTTTGGTACCTTATTTGGCAGATATGCAATGACTGGGCAGCTGAATTCAAAGAGTGATGTCTACAGCTTTGGTGTTGTCCTTCTAGAGCTTCTTACAGGACGTAAGCCTGTTGATCATACATTACCTCGTGGGCAGCAAAGTCTAGTTACATGGGTATTAAGTTTCTCCAAATTTTCCTTTCTAACATCCGCGGTTCATTTCACATCTCATTTTATTTGAAATATGAATCTAATTTTTTGTGCTTTAGCTGTTTATTCAAATTTTCTACCATATTATTTAGGCTACGCCAAAGCTGAGTGAAGACAAGGTCAAGCAATGTGTTGATGGAAGACTGGGAGGAGAATACCCCCCTAAGTCAGTTGCTAAGGTAACTATCAAGTTTCGATTTAGAAGGAGAAGATTGCATTTTTCATGTACACATCTGGTGCAAGTGCTGAAGCTTGTAAATATTTTGCTGTACTGGCTAAGATTTATATCATTTTGGTAAAGAAGAACGATATACTGACCTTATAGTAAGAGATTAAGATATGTTTGTGTGCTATTATTACACTTTTCCTCACTCATTCTCTCTATTTTATTGCAGATGGCTGCTGTTGCTGCCTTGTGCGTCCAATATGAAGCTGATTTCCGGCCAAACATGAGCATCGTAGTCAAAGCCCTCCAGCCACTTTTAAATGCTCGGCCAGGACCTGCTGGTGAAGCTGGCCAGAAATGAGATTTGCAGCTAAGCTACTGATTGTGCTGCTTGGGCGGGATGAGTTGGTGAGTAGAAGCATATTTCTTCTCCATGTCTAAGTTATCCGTAATTTTTGTTAAGTGAAGTGCATTAAAGATTTTTCAGTCAGTTTATTCCGTTGGTGGTTTATAATTTATGCAATGATTGTGTTGATCAAGAATCAAAAGGTCTTTCAGAAATGACAGTCATTATTTCTCGAGTTAATATCTGATGAATTTAAGTAAAATTCCATCCAAATGGATATGGATATTGATGAATATTTCCACACCCCAAGCAACGAGAACACAATAACTCTTGTTTTCAATCATTATTCTTCTCTTTGTTCAATATCATGCTTGCTGATTAGCATCGTTTTTCCATTTGTTCTGACTAATTTAAGGTTAAAATGGTTGTCAGCTAAAAGCGATTGATAACAGTATATTGAAAACTCTTACAAACTTAAATGTGGAGGAAGAGTGATTTTTAATGATACGCAGACGGCTACATTTTCAATGTTATGTGAGTTAATAAAATTTCAAATCTTGATTATTATAGTGAAATGTCAAAATTGCTAGTTTGGAAATTACATAAAAAGTAATTAAAAGATATCAAATTCAGTGTACACGTGATGCAATTCAAGCATTAGTGGAACACCAGGGACAGAAAACTATGTTATTTCCTTTGGGACGAGTAGTCTCTTCCCTCTAATATGAGGGTCTGAAAGAATTTATAATAAATAAATTGTGATACGTTATATTTTGATGATAAATAATTTGTTTACAATCAATGTATAATAGTTGACGTCTTGTACTGAAAGGTTGTAGTGTTGATCGATTTACTATTCGAGTTTGTGATTTATCTTCATCCCAAAAATAGTTAGAGGTGACACTAGTACATTTGGAGTGTATTGAACAGACCACGTGTCGAGTTTAATGATATAGCATGACCGTGCGGAGAAGTAATTCACTTGATTGTCGTGCATTTTATGTAAATCCCTTTGACATGGTTATGTATACATTTTCGTGATTTTAATGGATATTTGATTCGCCAATGGGTGAAGTTAATTTGATTGATCAAATATCTCAGTGAGTTGGGAACTTGAGAATGAGCAAAGCTAGGGCGGACCTACTTGAGGACCAGTGGGGGTTGTCACCCCCACTTAATTTTCAGATTTTTCGATTTTTTTTCAGATTTTTTAAGTTTTTCTGTCTATGTATTTTTAGGTTTTCAGATTTTTTAAAGGTTTTTTTATTTCACCCCCATTGAACTTCCTTACTGGGTCCGCCCCTGGAGCAAAGTAGAGAACATGAATTCGTGTCGGGAACTGTCCTCCTGAAAAATGGGCAGAGTGACTACTTAAATATTTTCTGTTGAACGGTTAAAATCAGATCTCAGTGTTTAGCGACGGTTAAACTTCAACATCTATTATTAGTTCACATGATCATTGAAGAAAATTGTACTTAAGTTAGTGAGAATAATTAGAAGGGCAAAACGGTCATTTATGCTCGTACCTAATTATAGAATCTTTAACAGGAATAAAATACATATACGGTAAGTCAGATAAAAATAGTACAAATTTATTGGCTTATGTAATCTTATATATTTTAAGAGCTCGGTCTTTTTGCCTTTAGTGAAAAGGTAAACACTAATAATTAGATTGAGTATTTTGCGATCAACTAGACAAAATCTAATTATTGGAATTTGGATAATCTATGTCCGATTAAATCCATGTGGTAGTTCTATAAAGTATTGAGGCTTAATTACGGTAACTATAATAATTTTGGGCTCAAGTGTAATTACAATAAAGTTTGGTACTTAGTTGTAAGTGCTATAAAAGTTGCAAACTTAATTATAGTTGTAATTGGAGTTCTATAACTATACAAGTAATTAAATATAAACTAATTGGATGTGGACTTTAATTAAAACTTCTATTTGTCTTTTAATTAATTTTCTTTTTGAAATCTGAATTATTATTGTACATGGATTGAAACATCTTTATCTCTATAAATAGAGATTAGATGGATATAAAGTTTCTAGAACAATATGGAGCTCAAATTGGAGAGAAAAAAAAAATGAGAAAAAATATTTTTTTTTTCTTATTGTCCGGTTCAAGAATTAGTTTATTAATTTAATTAAAAAAATGTGTTCGCTCGACGGTGTAGTCTTGAGTTTGGAAACATTATAGAAGACTTGGAGATTTGAAGTATCAATTTGGAATTAAAAGGCTGGAAGTTCGTGATAAAGATTCGGTTCAAAAATTGATCATCTAATTTAGGCAAAAATTTGAATCCCAAATTCTTAATATAACATACACGTAAACATCTAGAGATTATCTTATTTCTTGAATTAATTTTTTTTTTAAAATAATTTTCAGGTAATTCTATTTCCACATTCCAACACTGGTTTATGGGTCAAATACAAGACAGTAAACCAAGAATCCATGATTGATCCCAAAGAACCGTCTACCTTCGAATAATACGTACAAGTGTGCATGGGTTTTTGTTTTGTCAAAATTAATGACTGTAAAATTAAAAGAGAAAAAGTATAAACGAAGATCAAGCGAGGTATATTATACCAAATCTCGTTGAGACAAATTTCCCCCCCTACACAAGCGCCAACATGAATATCGAACATTCGTCTTTCAAAATATAACGCCTCACTATACAAACATCGTCGGTCGTATCAAAGTGTTGATGATATTCTTCTCAAACGAGAAATAGACTCGAATTTAAAATTGCTTAGACGAAAAATACTTCGAATGAAATTATTTCAGCAGCAAAATAAAAGAAGCAAAATTTATTTAAAGGATCAGAGAATTAGAAATCAATTGATTTAATTTGGTGTAAGAATTATAGGTGTCACTATTTAGAGATTTCAAGCGGTTCAAGTGGGTGCATCAATTAGTCGGATCAATCTGAGCCCTTAGATCACACCCACTTTAGATTGTGCGATCTAAATTGCATCCCTTCATGTTGGTCTATGACTATTCATCGTACACCTGCCACATAGTGCAAAGTCCGTCTCTAAAGCTTCCAATGTGAACTTTGTGACATGCATGGGCCGAGCGATAGCCTTAAAGCACTAGTGGCAAGCCATGGTGTGGGTGGACTAGTATCAAATTACCAAATCCAGAAGTGAGGATGGACGTGGTTTCATTTGATTATGGTTCGAAAAAAATCGAATCGAACCATGAACCATGATTTTTTTTAATAATGAAATCAATTTTTATTTTTTAAGATATGGAACTAAACTGGAACCGAACTATTCGATTTTGGTTTGGTTCTAGTTCCATTATTGATGTATGTGTGTGTGTGTGAGTGAGAGAGATAGAGAGAGAGAGAGAGAGAGAGAGAACATTTGAGGAAAAAGAATCGAAAGTTGAGACTTCAATTCCAAAAATCCATGCGACGGTGGTGGTTGAGCGCAACGGTAGACTGCAGGCAATAGTTTGTCTCGATGTGAGAGTCGATGTATAAATTTAAAAAGAAAGAAAATGAGAAATGAATTAGAGTCAAAGTCTTCAGTCACCCAATTCATTCCAATAGACCACTACATTAATCAATTCAATTTAGGGCCCATTTGACAACCGTTATTATTGTAGAAAAAAAGAGTTGGAATATTGATTTTTAGGAGAATGTATAGTTAAAAAGTAGGAAAAATAGTTTTGCTATACGTGTAGAATATTTTATTGTGTGAATGTGTAGTTAAAAATGGTCTCGTAGCAAACCATAAAATAAAGTAATAAATGTCAAATAGACACTTAATATCTTGGTCCAAAATTAAATTCAGTAAGTTCCAACTGTTTGTTGGACGCGGTTGCGCAATGCACAAGTAATTAAACAACCAGTCCTTGTGTAATGCGGGCTACTTATACTAAAGACAAGGATGAGACTGATGAATAGAAAGATTGCATGCCATCAAAACATGCCTCGACGTAATTCAGATTATTGAAAAAGGAAGTTGAAATCTGTAAAGTTGTTTTTCTCAAGATGATTCTTTTTCTTCAAAAAACCGAACCAAATGGAAAAAGTGACGATTAATTGAATGGCAAACAATCTTGATGCAGTTGTTTCATCAAGCAATTGATGGAACGACCTAGTTCATGTGAAAAAAGAGGTTCAGCAAGCGCTTAACTTTAATTTTGGATCCCAATCCCCCATTGTTGAGCACGAGCCCAGCAGTGCTTCAAGAATGTATTTGCATTAAACCCCTGAAAACATGCCACAATCCATGACCTTGTGGATTGAAGCACGAGCATGAGATGTTCTTTACATTCCGCGGATCTAAAAGTATTACATTTACACAGACAACAAATTTGCTAAGCGTCTTGCAAAGTTGTATGTCATCACTTTATCTGCTGGCTAGTTGACTGTCAGTGGTGGACGCTGTTTGGCATATAAATTACGCAGATCATGAATAGTAAGAATACTGTTCAGGTTGTTGATGATCCATTGGAGTTGCAAGCAAAAGTGAACAGTGGGAAGCGGGGCTCAAGTTCTCGAGTATTAAGGAAAAAGAAAAACTAACGTCAAAATTAGAGATGAGTAGAAGAATTGTGGGCAAAAAATAATTTTACCATGCAATAATTTATTTTCAAAATAATCTTTTGTGATGAGTAAACAGTTGGACAGAATGTCGACTTTCAAAATGAACGAAATAAAACAATAATGGTCGAGACAAGAGTTCGACTCTTTCTCCTTAAAACGATAATGTTTCGCACTGGTGCTGACGGTCATCCGACACTCGTCTCTCAAGATACTACGACCTCGACTTATAATGGTAAAACTCTAAATTACAAGATCTGACGAACTTAATAATGTTTTTGATCTTTCTAAAAATTGGAGGACTAAAATACACGAAAATAATATTCAAAATCGAAATGCAAAATATAGAATAATATTGGAATGAAGGAATATAATTTGCAAGAGAGAAAAATTAGAATTTATTTGGAATAAATAAAATCTGGTGTATTGGGACCTTTATATAAAAATTGTTAAGTTGTGTCCAAAACATACAACAGTCGAAAAGTTGTATCTTAAACCGACACTACCCATTTGGACAGGCTGTTCAACCGCTAGTTTCTAGAAGATGCCACGTGTC
>CAIGRB010095533.1:28248-43929 GCA_903798255.1 Fraxinus quadrangulata | reverse complement strand
AGTTTTGAACACTTGCTAAAAATTGATGAGTTGTACCTTTACATTAAGGTTCTGATAAATCTATTTCTAAGTTTTAATCTTCACATGACTCGTTCTTCTTTTCTTCGAGACTTATTTGATTGCTTGTTCTTCAATGGATGACGATTTGAGTCTTTGAATGCTTAAGAAGATATATTCATGATAAAACTCAAGAAACAAAGTTTGTTAGAAATACAAGTATAATGTTTGTTATAATCAAAACAAGTGGAGCTATAAATCAAAGGTCAACATCCAATTGTTCTTTCATTCTAGTGTAGAGTCAGGCGAGTCTTTTCTAGATGGCGCTTCAATGGTTAAGCCACATTATACTTTGGATGGGCCTCAACGACCCTGATGCAAATGCTAGTAGAAACGTTGACATGCAATGCAGCTCTTTTGGAGTTAGCGTGGAGTCCTTGTAGGAAAGTAATGTAGAATTTGGGGTTGACATGGAGCTCTATAATTATTTCAGGATGTAACAATTTCTTTGGTACCCCTCATCATTTATCTTACTCTCAACAATTTTTAACATTACTTGAAGTAGTGGAAACTGAAATACAAAGACTTAGGTCCTTATCCTTCAGTTCTATTAACTTCCAAACACCGCTCTAAGCTCTTCGTGATGCAGCTGTTGCCCCAACCATCCCAAACTTACTATCCTTGGTTGTATAGCATTTGTATATCTTTATAAACATCAACGCAACAAATTGACTCATCTAGTGTTGTGATGTGTTTTTGTAGGGTATGCTACCAATAAAAAAGGGTATCTATGTTATCACCCTCCAAATCGGCGAAATTTTATCACAATGGATGTTGTTTTTCATGAAAAGTCAATGTACTTTTCCTCCAAGCTTGAACTTCAAGTAGGGTATCAGAAAGAAATTCAAACTTTAAATTATGATTTTTTAGACTTATTAGGCAAATTGTTGTCAAATGACCTCCCGGGCGATGATGATAAATCATTGTTTATTCAGTTGGTGTCGACCCGATGACTGAAGTAAAATATCGACACCACAATTGTTCAGACTGATCCTACAACCTATTTGGGCCATTTGAAGTAACCTAATTTAATTAGTGTTACTCATGACTCGATCAATAAATCTTGGACGGCTTCTTAGGTTGATAGTCAATTTACCCACTATTGATTAGCACTCGGGCTTAAATATTATCTAACCTAAAAGCCCATTCCTAACCTATATATTTTGACTCCCGTTTGTTGCTTTATTAGTGTGAAAATATATTGCATCCTTACGTGTGAGGGAAAAATCGGGCGGCTATAGTTCTTTTGCTTCGTGCTTTTTTCTGTAGTTTGTTCTTCTATTTTCGTTCAGCCTTTGTGGCTAGTTCTAGCGGCTGCAAATAGCTCATACTCTGTCCTTTGTGGACAAACAAAGAAAGCAATCAATTTTGGAGAGTTTGTGGGATTTGGGTTTGTTTCAATTGTGGTGTTTGATTTAGTTCTTTTACGATATATTGAGCCAAAAAACTTGGGTGATCAATCTATTGTTCAACATTTGGTATCAGAGCCATGTTGGTGAAACGAAGACTGGATTTAAGACGTGCAAATGGAAGAGGTTCTGGAGGTATAGCGCGTGGAGTTGACGGCTGTGGGCGACGACGGCCCGTGGGAATTCCGGCGAGGTACCTATGGGCTCGTGCGAGCTCCTCCGATGAAACTCTCTTTAAGCAATTTTATCCTAACACTATTTCTAACATGTTTGTGGTGTAAGTTTTTTTGTTTCTGGTGATACAGTGAAATCTGAACGATTTTGTCCCTATGCATTCGGGATTCAGTTTTGCATTCGATTGGTTGCTACATGATGAATAGTGGTGGCACTAAAGTGTTAAAAATTACATTCCTCGAAATTTATGGACTCAGATAAGTCCGCTATGGTAAATTGGCTAATCTTGTTTAATTTCAACACTAGCGCGTCATCGTGTAGGGTGATAATATGATTGAGATTACCGTGTGGGGTAACCATTGCCTGTCCTAGAAATTAGGAACTACTTATCTTAGTTGTTACATACCTTAAATTGTTCAGTTCATAAATTACATCACATTTTCTTTTGTGATATATCCTGAGTGAAGCTATTTAATTGATATATCTCTTGTTACACTGTTAAATTATTAGAATACATAGACCTTACCCTTTTGAACATTTCTCTGATCTAAGATCGTGAATCTTACGAAACCCTGATAATTTAAAACGGTGTATATTTGCGAATCTATGTTTACTTTGTGTGGCTTAATTGTGACCTTATGTTTTTTGATTGATTATTAAAAATGACAACGGACAAATATGATTTGGGAAATTTTAACGGAAAATGTGACTTTTCAATTTGGCAACAAAAAATGAGAGGTATTTGGGTTCAACAAAATGTTTCAAAAACCATTGATGACAACTTTCCCGTTGATTTTTCAAAAGCACAAAAATAAGAAGCTGATGAGTTTGCTTATACCTCAATTATTTTACTCTTGGCTAATGCAGTTTTAAGAAAAGTAGGTAAACTGAAAACAATTAAAGAATTTTGGAAAAAATTGGAAGACTTGTATTTGCTCAAATCTACTCCAAACAATCTTTACTTACTTGAGCATTTTTTCAGTTTCAAAATGGATTCTTCAAAAGATCTTAATGACAATTTAGACGTGTTTAACAAACTTGTTCAAGATATTGTTAACTGTGAAGAGTCAGTGTTGAAAGCCCAATAATAACTGACCAAAATGGGGGTGAATTGGTTTCTTAAACATTTTATAAAATTAACTTAAAATCAAGCGTGTATTAACTAGATTTAACCAAAATGGGGGTGAATTGGTTTCTAAAACTTTTTAAAAAATTAACTTAAAATCAAGCGTGTAATAACTAGATAGATTAATTCAAATAACAAACACGAATATGAAGACAATAAGTAAAGATGGATAGAGAGTGCAAACGATATAATTATGGAGGTTCGATCCAACGCAATGATTTACGTCCTCCGTTACCAAACTCTCCGGAACGAGTAAGGCCAATTTCACTATGTTAATTGACTTATGGTGCAATTCAACTCTTTAAAAAGCTTCCGGCGACTTACAAGTAAATAGTACCGCTCCTTTTACAACGTTGATCTTTTTGGGACCTCAACACGACCTACAAGTTTAAAGAGAATTGAATTTACAAATTAAAAAATTCTCTCTTAATAAATGATATGATCACAATTAAGTACCAAGAGAGAAATATGCTAACACTTTAATGGATAGCAATGAGTGAAACTCAAGTCTTAGGTTTAGAAAAACTTTGTTGTATTGAATGATTTTCAAGAATTGATTTAATCAAAAGTTTTTCAAAATAAAATGATTTGATAATAATAAATAGGATGAGAAATCTATGCTTTTTTGCTCAAAAGAATCTCACTTTAATGCTCTCTTGTTGTATTAATGAATGACAAATGAATTAGTAATTATTGAAGTGAGAAATGACCACTTTTCTGCCTAATCGGACGACCCAATCTGACGTTCGAAACAGTACAGGATGACCTAAAAAATAGCCGTTGAAAATCTGTCAGAACGGTCGAAAATTTGACCGTTGTCCAGTTCGCCATTCGGATGTTCGGAATTTTTTTTGTTTGCAATTTATTAATTTTTGCTTGACAAATTTATTTGATACTTTAAGGTAAGTAATGCTTGGTATGATCGAAAATTAAGTTATAGTACTTACCTTAAAAGAAAATAATTTTCATGCAAAAACGTTTTAAAAAATGAGTTTGTGCATCAAAAAATCTTTGCTTGAGCTATCAATGTGTTATTGCTAAGAATTAAAGTATTTTACCTTTACAAACGAGCTAAAACTTCTAGTTCCAATATCTTCGATTGGCTTGGCGCAAGTGCTCGATTTGAAATGGCGTAAATTTGTCTCCAATTGTTTTGACGTGAGTGCGCGATTGTGAATGATCAATTTCTATTTTGAGCTTTCTTGATATACAACTTTTCATTTTGTCTCCAATATGATTAAGTCCAACATGTTACAATGAAAACTTAAATATAAATGTTAGAGATGAACATACTTTGTTTGTTATAATCAAAATATAAGATCAATCATAGGTCAACAAGTGTGTGAAACATATAAGGCTATTATTTTGCTGAATTCTATACCTGATACTTATAAGAAAGTAAAAAATGCTATTAAATATGGTAGAGACACTTTGACGCTCGAAATTGTCATTGACTCTCTTAGAAGTAAGGAGATGTAGATTAGAGTTGAAAAACATAATAGGAAAAGCAGTGAGATTCACATGATGAGGGGGTAGAACTCAATTTAGGCAAAACAGTCTTGATGGTTACCAAAGTAGTAGCGAGTCAAATAGTAATGAAGGTTGAAGAAGGGCAATGGTAGGTGTTACCAAAGTAGTGACGAGTCTAATAGTAATGGAAGTAGAAGGAAGGGCAAGGGTAGGCCTAGATCCAAATCTAGGACCAAGGTTAATAAATTGTTGTTACGCAAATTGTTGTCAAACGACCTTTCGGGTGATGATGTAAAATCATTGTTTATTCAGTCAGCATCTACCCGATGGCTAAAGTAAAATATCGACACCACAATTGTTCATACCGATCCTATAACTTATTTGGGCCATTTGAAGTAACCTAATTTAATTAGTATTACCCATGGCCCGATCCATAAATCTTGGACGACTTCTTAGGTTGATAGTTCATTTATCCACTATTCATTAACACTTGGGCCTAAATATTATCTAAACTAAAAGCCCATTCCTAACCTATAAATTTCGACTCCCTTTTGTTGGCTTTAGTAGTGTGAAAATATATTGCATCCTTACCCGTGAGGGAAAAATCGGGCAGCTATAATTCTTCTGCTTTGTGCCTCCTCTATAGTTTGTTCTTTCATTTTCTTTCAGCCTTTGTAGCTAGTTCTAGTGGCTGCAAATAGTTCATACTCCGTCCTTTGTGGACAAACCAAGAAAGCAACCGATTTTGGAGAGTTTGTGGGATTTAGGTTTGTTTCAATTGTGGTGTTTGATTTGGTTCTTTTGTGATATACTGAACCCGAAAACTTGGGTGATCAGTCTATTATTCAACAAGACTACAATTATCACACTTTCGAGGAGACAAATACATTGATTTTAGAAAACAAAATGTGAGTAACTTGGATAGAAGTGATAAAATTGGATTCCAGTGGTGATGACTCACAAGCTGGACCATTCAATCAAGGAGTAGTTGAATTGGATTATCGTGGTATAACTTTGGATCAAATTAGTGATGAACACAGAGAAATTGAAGGTATAGCTTGAACTCAAACTCCGTCTCCATATGAATTTGAGTACTTTATAACTAATATACCTAATCAATCGCTTTCTAAGGATGTTCCTAAGTTAGTGTTTGAGCCACTCAGAAAGCAATTACCCAAGCGTCATACAAGAGGTATTCCTAAATTCACATATGACCCTGAACTTTCTAGTAAAGTTAAGTACCATATGAGTCATTATGTGTCTAACCATTAGTTATCAGAGTCAAATAAGTCATTTATACTGTATCTCTTCTTAAGAGTGTGTAGGAAGCCTTAGCAAATCCTCGGCGTAAAGAAGTTATAAATGAGGAGATGAAACCCTTGAAAAAAAATTAAAACCTAAAACTCATTGATCCTTTCTCTCAAAAGAAATAAGATAGATGTCGATGGATTTACAATGTGAAGTACAACGCTAATGGTATAGTTGTATGCTTTAAAGCAAAGTTGTTGGCAAATGGTTATACTCAAGCCTAAGAGATCATTACACCGAGACATTTGTACCCATAGCCAAAATCAACACATTTCAAGTCCTACTATATTTATTTATGAAATTGTATTGGACATTACAACAATTCAATGTGAAAACACTTTTTTTCATGTTGAATTGTCTGAAGAAGTCTATCTAGATCTCCCACGTGGGTGCGTGATATCAGAAAGGTCGAGTTGAAAGGTGTTATGGTTAAAGAAATCATTGTATGCGTTGAAATTATTTTCAAGAGCATGGTTTCGATGTTTACTAAGTCTATGATAGCTATTGGCTATTACTTGAGCAGTTCAAACCACACTTATTTCTAAAGAAGCAACAGGGTAAAATTATTGTACTCGTATATGTAGATGACATGGTCGTTAAAGCGATCCTGATGAGATAAGGCTCAGCAAAACTACTTGTTTTGAGAATTTGATATGAAAGAACTAGGTTGGCTGATATATTTTCTTGGATAGAAACGTCTACCTTTCTATCTCAAAAAAAGAAAAAAAATTGCCCTAGATCTTCTACAAGAAATTGGTATGTTAACATATCAACCAATAGATACACAAGTAGAAGAAGGTTTACGTATAGAGTCCAACCAAGTACCTACATGAGATAAGATACCAAAGACTTATAGAAAGATTGATGTACCTAACATGTATAAGACCAAATTTGGCCTATGCATTGAGTATGGTTAGTCAATTTACACATTGTCCTCGAAAACAACATATGAATGTAGTAATGCAAGTTTTGAAGTATTTGAAGGTTGGTCTTGGTAAAAGAATTTCATTTACTAAAAATGCATAGTACTAAAGCATAGAAGCATACACCGATGTTGACTTGAATGGAGCCATAGATGATAGGCGATTTACTTCAGATTACTTTAACTTTGTAGGTAGTAATCTCGTCACATGAAAAAGCAAGAAACATAGTGTTGACGCTCGTTTAAGTGTAGAAGTTATATTCAAAGGTTTGAACCCTTAGGCTATGAAGCTTTGTGGTTAAAACTTCTCTTACAAAATTGGGGTTATCAATCTAGTCACCCAGTTCGATTGTATTGTGATAAAGCAGCATGTGATATTACCCATAACGTAGTTCAACGTGTTTACACAAAACATGTTGAGGTAGACATAGGGACAGATTCATGATTACAAGTCGGGTTAATACGTAGAAAAAATAAATTTGCACATAAAATTTTTTTTTTTTACACTAAAAAAATTTAATTGGCATGGGACTGCCCTGGATCCGTCCTTGGGTAGATAGATTGGATGAAAAGATCATATAATTACCTAATATTTGACTTGAAGATAAATTGGCTAACATTCTTACCAAAGCAACCTCAAATTGTTTGTTGTCAAAGTTTTTAGATGAGTTGGCCATATGTGAGTCTATAAACCAACTTGAGGAGGAGTGTTGACATCTTTTACTTAGAATCAGGGATTGCAGAGTTATAGGAATCCCCAAAGATAAAGATAATTAGTTAAGGATAACTAGCTATATGATTTTGCGTATAATTAGTTTCCTTGTTTATTGGGTTAGTACTCTATAAATTGTAATATTCATATTCAATGAAAATCATAAAAGGTACTATTTTCAAGATAAAATACCACATGTGCTAGATAGCACTACTCCATGTAATATTACCAAAATTATCCAGATTTCATGTGTCTCACCTAAATTCATGTTACTCGTACTAGATAATATTATTCGGTGTAATATTATGAAAATATTACTGGTGCTAGATAATATTATTCTGTGTAATATTATGAAAATTGTTTAAATTTATTCGGTGCAATATTATGATTTGTGTAGATTTCATGTATCCCAGCTAAAAAATTCATGCAATCTTTTGATTTATAAAACATAATTATTTCAACTTTTTACATTATAAAAACTATCCATGTACCAGAAGAATGGAACTAACTCAGCAAGCTACATTGTTATTGATCTTGAAATTATATTAGCAAAATGTTTAATCATAAAATCCCTCAGTCTTTTTCTCTTTTGACTGTCCTAACTATTCTGTTAACCCTAATGAACTATTCATCGTGCAAATCACTCAATTATTCTACTGCTGCAGCTTTCTCAACAGCTGTAGCAACATCTTATGCGAGCCCTAATGGGGGTCAAGGTGGAACTGGTAAAAATTCAATCCATGCATGTTGGAAATAAAATGGAAAAGTTTTTCTATATTTTTTTAGTCTTCATTTTCTTATTTATTGTTGGTTGATTTAATCTTCTAATTCATTTTCTTTATTCAGTTTATAACATTTTTTTTTATCTCTTATGACTGTTTAATAATTACTTGTAGAAGGCGCTTGTGGATTTTTAAGTCATGGATCGTATCCTCCATATAATGGCTTCACAGCTGCGGGAAACAACAATCTATTTAAATCAGGAGCAGGTTGCGGGACTTGCTATCAGGTGCTCAGATTGTTTTTTTTTTTTCTATTCGCATATAATTTTACTTGTTTGGGCACTCGAACAATTTATACATTTTATAACATTAAATATAGCATTCTTGTTGATAATGCTATAAATTAAAATTGAATTTTATTTAAATATAATATAATAGCATTTTTCACAAGGCCATCAAATTAAAAAGCCCAAAATCCATCCCTCCATATTTTACCAAAATATTATAACCCGCTTATTCTACCCTAATAATTTATTTCTTTCTACAATTTTCCATCTTCCGTGCTTTTATCTTCCTCTCTATCTCTCTTTCAGTCTTTCCTGCTTAATTTTATTTCAGAAAATCCCCCCAAATAATAACGATTTCATCCAATTTTCATATCTTGCTGCTCATTCTATCATCTTTATCTGCAGTTTCTATTTTTTCAATTGTGGAAGGGAAGTTTTGAAGTATATAAGGTTTGAATCGGTCACTTTATCTTCCTTTCTAGGCCGTCTTGTGAGGGAGACTGTACCTTATACTCTTGTTGATCGGTGATATCTTTCAGATGATGTGAAGCTTGTTATGTGGAAAGATATTCGCGTACATCCTTCAAAATAATTTGTGGTTATATAATACAATGTAATATATATTTGATATTGCATTAAATTGAAAATTTATAACTTGTAGCAAATGTTCAAAATTGATGAAGAATGGCAAAAATATTACATTTTTAAAGAAATGGGTGGACTCTAGAGAGCATCAAAATCTCAACTTGTGAAAAAGATTAGAGAAACGCCAAATAAAGTTGAAAGAATGGAACTCAAACCTCATAATATACTTAAACCCCAACAATGGATGAAATTTGTGAAGAAAAAGACAAGTACATAATTTATGGTAGATTCTTCATTTTTCCTTCTCTTAGATAAAATCTATACTAAGCTATGATTAATTATTGTTGACCTTATATAAGTTTGGAAATCTAATTGTGAGGCTAAAAGCAAATGTTTTAGAGAAATTCGAGAAAAACAAATCCCACACACATGCAGTCGCAAGGGATTCGCTAGATTGTGTGAAAATATGGTAATATTCCACAAGCATTCTTTAATTTGACTAAGTAAATCATTTGCTCTAGATTCTTATAATATTATTCTTAATTCTCTTAGCAAAAGAAGAGCAACAATCCGTCTTCTATAGATCGAAATGAGGTTTTGATAGCAACACATAAAAAATATAATGGTGAACCTATATGCAAACTTGTTGAAGAGATGCTTATAAGTACAAATAAATTTTTTTTAGCTCTATATATGTGTGTGCGCGCGCGCGGGTGTGTGCATGGATGTATACACTTATATATTGTATTTTAGGAAAAAATTGAAGGATATGAGTCAGCATGACTCTAACAATAACATTGTTATGTTTTTAATGTTGGCAATTCTGTGAACAAATGATTAATTTGTAACGTGTTGTAAAATTCAAAGACCTAGGGTGCAATATGTAAAAATTGGGTTATGAGGACTAGGGTTCGAGCATGAAAAGCGGAGAAACACGACATCACATTTTTGCTAGCTTCTCGTCGAAGTGGTGCTCGAGCGACCAAAACAGAATTCATGTCGTCCGTCTATCGTCGAGTTCTCTCTCGAGCGACAGTGCATCGCTCGTCTGTTGCTAAACCCTCGCTTGAGTGATAAGTCGATCTGAAAAACCATATTTTGCTGTTTTGAAGTATCTTTTTCGGCCCATTTAACCTAATTACCCTATCCTATAAATACCTAAGTATATGCACAAATTGTGGTGTGGTTGTTCATTGTGCCTCTTCTCTATAACATATTCAAAAGCCTATTCATACATTGAATTCAGCTTTCACTCTTGATTTTATACAACCACATATTTGGAAAAAACATCAAACCCATTAAATTTGAAACACCACATACTTCCTATTGGTCAATGACTTTCTCAGTTAAACTTTAGAGGCTGTTGGAGGTTGAGAGATATTAGACTACAAGGACTTGGAGCAGGTTCTTGGAATTCCACGGGTAAGAGACAATTGCAGAAGATCGTGGAGCAGATCTTGGAGTTAGCAGAAAATAGATTGGGAAGTTTAGTGGAGTTGGTTAGATAGCATCTGACTGTAACTCACTCCGTATTGTCTATAGTAGAGGTAACTGAATTGGTTTCGAAGTTTTTACCCAGTTGAAATTTCTCCATCAACATATCGATATTTATTATTGATCTCCTTATTACTGCGGTGTTCAAATATAGAATAATTGTACTTATATGCTTAATCATCTAGAAATAGTTCAAAATGACCTGTTGCTTTTGATTGATTAATTCCGTACATATGGTCAAAACTAAAAACGATTAAGTAAGAATCATTTGGTAACTTAAAAATCGTTAAGTTGGTAATCCGTGAACTGTTAAGTGGTATTCAATGCGACACCTAGAATTTTTAAAACATAAAAATGATACTCTTTCAAAAGTACTTGGTCCAGAGAATAGTGGACGATTACGAGGGATTGGAGGTGGAGTTTGCTACACAAAGTATTCCATATTAACTCAAAGGGAGTCTAATATAGCTCATTAAAGGAAGAACAAAATTATCTAAAGGTTCTAGTGAATATGGAGAGATCGATCAATAACTTATTGAAAAAAATGGTTAATGAATTCCTTTAAGTGAAATATAACTCATATACACTTTTACTTCACATGATTTAGAAACTAGTTTTTGAAGTTTTTTATCTTTGTAGTTTCACGAAAAGTGAAGTGAACAATTATCTAAAATTCAACTATCATCTTTTTTTAAGTTGACTATAACCTGGCTCTTGAATTTGTGTTGTTGAAGAGTGTAAACAATGATACACTCAACAATAAGTAAGCTACTAGATTGGACCGGAACAAGAGAAGAGGTGGCAGAAGGAAGTTGGTCTTCAAATGATCAAAAAATATTGGTTCATCACATTTCTCTAGGACCTAATGCTGTGAGAGTTTGGGTTGATGTAGCTATGAAACTTGATGCATTCTTGTGGAGGCCTACTTCTATTTGACTTGTATTGAAGAATGTGTAGGTACGACAATTGCATGGCCATTTGACAAAGTTGTAATCAAGTAAATAGCATAGACGATAAGGTCAAATTTTATACCCTAATATCTTTGGTCACTAATTAGAGTTTTGAATTTTTTTTTTACTTTACATTATTTTAAAATCTAATAAGTTGTATCACTTTATTAATTTTCAAATTTAAATGCATCATTGATTTAAAATGTGTTCTCCAATCAAGTTGTAGGAGTTCGATAAATTTTCTTTTGAAAAACTAAAATGATAGGATTCTAATTTAATTTTGTTTATTGAATTTTCAAGCATATATTCTATTAGTATTTAGTGTGAGACATAACATAATTAGATTTCTCTATTGAACAGCTACATTTGTAAATTTCTACAAAACAATATTGATGGTTGTTTGGAATTTATTATTGACTTGGTTATTGTTGTTCATATTTTTATTCCAAAATATAATGATATTGAATATTTATATTTGATAATTAAGGAATTAGGAATGCTATAGACATAACATAATTGCAGTGGTCTAAACATCAACTCCTTTCCATACTCTTCAATCTCTCCTCTTTTTCTTCCATTTGATATGAAAGACATTGCTATAAGGTATTTTATGCAGTATTGAGATGTAGTTATAAAGTTTTCGTGTACTATGTATATATACGCACCCATACCAAGCATCATTTGCACTACATTCATTGCAATATTGGCATCCCTCTGATGGATGAAGTTTACGAAGGTAGAGATTTCAGTCTTCCTACGATCTCTCTTAGAAGAAAAAACTCTGAACCCTTTTAGAGATAGAGACAACATTTGCTCTAGGTTGCTAAACACCATTTTGGAAGATTACCAAGGTTAGTATAGATATGGATAAGAGTTAGGTTAGTCCAGCTCAGTTGTTTACTATAATGAATGAACTTGATTAGTCACATACTCTCTATTTACTATAATTACCTCAAACAGTGCCATTTCTCTCACAGATATCACAGTGAAACTTCTGTTTTTCTCATGACAATTTCGTTCCTTTTCATTTGATGTGATCTTCAATCAATTTGTTGCCCTCCATCTTTCCTAGAGACCTATATAATGTCATGTAAGATCCAATGTGGGGAGTTGATGCTACATAAGAGCCATGTGGTCAAGTTAAGGATGATGAACTTTAGGGCCAATGGTCCTCATAAGTCCAAGCCTATGTGTTGAGGCCAGCCTTAAGGGAAGAGGCCGAGTACTTCCATAAGTGAGGTGGTCGACTTGCGTAAAGTGAAGGAGGCTAAACCTATAGATCATATTTAACACTTGCCAACATTAAGTGTAAGATGTCAATAGGCACAATGTTGAACTCAATGCTTTTGTGAGTGATGAGTTTGACGTGCGCAAGGTG
This sequence comes from Fraxinus quadrangulata, assembly GCA_903798255.1. Lineage (NCBI taxonomy): Eukaryota > Viridiplantae > Streptophyta > Magnoliopsida > Lamiales > Oleaceae > Fraxinus > Fraxinus quadrangulata. The sequence continues at coordinate 31,335 of CAIGRB010095533.1, read as the reverse complement.
GGTGAAGTCAAAGTATATGGATTATATTTAACACTTGGAAAAATTAAGTGGAAGATGTCAACAAGCACAAAACCTAAGTTGAGGCATTCATGAGTGTAGAGCCTAACCTACGCAAGGTGGATTAGGCCAATGCTAGGAGTTCAAAGTAAGACTTCACTAGGCTCGGGAGGGATGTATGTGACAAGGGTAAATTACACTTATCTTAGCCATCAAAATTGACTTTTTGGAATAATTTTATAAACGAGATAATTAAATTTATATGTTTGTTTGATTATTTTAGGAGAAAATTCTATAATATACGAGAACGGATAAAAATGAACAATAATAGAGCAAAAATTTCAAAGTTGGACATGTTTTGGAATTAGGGACCAAAGAGTCAGGTTCGAAAGTTGTAGTACCTCAATTATAATATCTAAGGATTCAATCCAATCAAGAAAGAAGAAACATAGACCAAATTGCAACTCAAAGTATAAATGTCGGTCATTTGAATAATACAAAATGCACTAAAATTATGGTTCCCTATCATGTGGGTACTCCATTTTGGACCTAATTAAGGTCTGTAATTAAGAATCTTTCATTCAATAAAAAAGGGGAGGTTAGAGATATAGTCTTGAGGCATAATAATATATCCAAATTCATTAAATTCTCTAGATTTATATCTCAATTTGAGATTAAAAGTTGAATAACACAATTTCCTAGGAGATATACATGGCTTGAAGTGGATATTGATGATCCATGGTTGGAAATAAACAGCCAAAAAACAACAATTGTTAGGATTCTTTTCTTTATTCCTTGTATTGAACCCGATGATATTTTTCATTTTTATTATTTAATTTAGAAATTATGATTGTCTAAATAATTTTGTTGTTAGGATGAACAGTGTAACAGGCTTATTATTTATTTAATTCAATTTATATCATGTAACTTGATTATGTATTGATTACTTGTTGTGTTTTAATTACGTATAATTGTTTGATCACCACTTGTTTGATTTAAAACAATATTGAAATTGGGGAAATATATTTGTCTAGTTCGTACAATAGGTCACATATGTATTATAGGAGACCTAGAGATGATTATAGGATATTCAATTTTGGTAGAGTTCTTACAATTAAATGCTTTCACATGTGTAAATTTGAGCAAGTGAATAGGGTTAATTTTACTTAAGATAGATTAATAACTAAAATTGATTAATTCGATTGCTAATATATATGAAAAATGGGTTGAATGAATTTAGAGTAATAGAATGTTAAATACTTGTATAAAATTGAAATTCTTAACCATTTAATCCAAATAGTCCTCCACAAATTTATAAATAGTATATCATAGCCACCTTTTGCATGTCCACATCTATATCAACATTATTCACCCTTAAAAATATAAAAACGATTGTCAAAATATTATTTACGATGATTTATCACTTTTTTAGTATAATACCCTGTTAATTTATTGCATAAAAATATCAATACGATGATTTTCTTTCTAATTTTTCAATCCAATAACTTAAATATAAACACAATTATTTATTATTGTACAATCAAACACCAAGAAAGATAAAAACCATTAACATAAACGGAAAATTACGAAAAAGCGAGGAAGAAATATCTAAAAATGAAGGATTTTGCTACTTTTATATAAAGATATACATAATGAATTACACAATATGATGTAGAGGAAAATATTAGATGAAAATATTGATTGTGTTTTAAATTGAAAAATAGTAAAGTGTGGCATTATGTAATCTATTATGTAAATCTTGACGTACATATTCTACAAGACAATATTGATATTTGTTTTAGAATTTATTATTGGCCTGGTTATTGTTTTTCATACTCTAGTCCAAAAAATAATGCTATTGAATATTTACATTTAACAATTAACGAGTTATTTAATATGTATACATTACAATAAAAAAATATTATTGAAAATAATATATTATATTCAATAAATGCTATAAATATTAAAAAATTATGATGAAAAAAAATGCTATTAAAAATGTAATCATGACGATTAAAGAATATTATTAAAGTCAAAATTATTACAAAAAACGCTATCGAATTAAAAAAGATTGCACAAAAAAATGCTATAAATACTCGAGCCGTTATGATAAAAAAATTCTATGTAAAAGTTTTTTAAAGCATTTTATAATAACATTCATAAAACGTTATAATAGAGATATGACTTTTGATAACATCACCTACGATAGCATTTCGAAAAATGTTATAGAATATGATAGATAACATTTTTCGTAAGCTATGAATGACTTAGTATGTTGTAGTGGGAAGAAATTACAAGTGTTACTAAGTTATAAATCTATAGAAATAAGTGATGGATAAGTGTTACTAGTTGTGAGTCCTTGACTTTAACATTTATTATAATGACATTATAATTTAAACCAAACAATTACTCCTCTTGACAATGTTATCAAATTTATTTCGGACAATAATTCAAAAATTGCATTCTCATTTGCAACTTTAGGTTCAAACAGTACTCCTCTTGACAACGTTATCAATTTTATTTAGGATAATAATTATCGTGCAAAGATTTAATTTTCATTTTCAACTTTTTAAATTTAATTCATTGCAATATGTATACAGGTGAAGTGTACAGAATATGCAGAATGCTCAGGATCTCCTATTATTATGACAATCACAAATGAGTGTCCTGGTGCATGCAACAATGAGCCATTTCACTTTGATCTAAGTTATAAAGCATTTAAACTCTTGGCGAAACCTGGACAAGGTGTCTCGTTTTTTAAGCGTGGAAGAGTTAACATTCAATATCAAAGGCGAACAATTTCCATCAAACACAATATATAAATTAACTAATGCTGTCTATTTTTCTGGATTTCTCGTTTTTATATACTCTATCCTACTTTCTAATGTATTATCTATATTTGGTTTTTGCAGAGTTCAATGTTCATATCCTTCGACAAAAATAACGTTTAGGATTGCCAGTGGGACGAACAAAGACTATTTAGCCTTTGCAACTGAGTTTCTAAATGGAGACGGAGATCTTGGAGCAATTGACTTTGATTGTTTCGAAAAACCATAAAGTGCTTCCTATTAAAACTGGATTCAGTGTCCC